>JANAVB010039418.1:2854340-3099340 GCA_029216955.1 Iris pallida
CCTATATAATCCAAGGGTAGCTAATCGTGCCACATAGTATCTTTTCTTAAATTTCAATTTTATTCATGACCTAATTCATTGATCTGCGATCATATCATTTCTTGATGACGACTAATTGTGCCATTCGAAATTTCGGAGAGGAAATTTCTAAGGTGGGTAGGGTCTTCGATTAGTAAAATGTCCTTAGGGTTATCGATTTCTTGAACATCTAGGACCTGTTGATTCAAGACCGTAGCCTAAGACTCCAGCATCAAGCCATATCTAGGTACTTCTCCACTTCCATCCTTCTGTGGTCAATATCGATCACTATTTTCTTTTGATCAAAAATTCTTATTAAACATTTTGGCCACCCTTGATTTTATCCTATCAGTCAATATCGATCTTATTAAAATTCAATGTTTCTACCTTTCCTTCAGCCTATCTATACTCGACATTCCTAAATTCGAGGACGAATTTATTTCTAAGGTGGGTAGATTTGTAACCCCCGTTATCGTATTTTTGAAATTTTACTTGTTTAGACGTAATTTTAAAATATTTCATTATGTAGATATATTTTAAGTTAAATAGTACGAAAGAAATCCTTATATTTTGAATGACAAAATTTGTTGTCAAAATATATTTTAAAATATTTTGATGACTAGTTAATATTCTAAATTTACGGTTGAAAATAATATTGATTTTCGAACTCATTATTTGCATTACAAAATATTTGGTTAGTAATTGTGGCTTTCAAAATATTTCAAAAAAAAAAGGGGTTTTGAAAATGATAAATATTTGTAGAGTTTTGAATTAGCAAAATATGTTTCAAATCATTATATTACGATTAGATTATTCCACATTTAAATTATGTTTGATTTAAGTCAAATTTACGTGGAGACTTATCTACTAGAGTTTCAATTATTTGATATTATTAAGTATATATTATTGTTATTGAATATTTAAGACTTTATTGAATGAGTTTAAATTTGATTTATGTTTTAAAATTATAGCTTAAGATTTGATCAACTATAGGGAGGGATTCAAATCTCTTCAAAGATTTAACCCTATGATTTCTAATCCTAGTCTCTATCCATATTTCTCCCATGTCATATCAATGCTGGCCAACCCAGCCTATATCCTCCAAAACCCCACGTATCTATATATATAGGCAACTAATAAGGAGCAAAAACCTTAGCCTACTTGATATTGTCATGTTAAGCACCGCCCACCTCTCGTCTTCCTCATCCGCTACACCAGAACCACCATGCTCGGCTGTAACACACAGAACAAACCACACAAGCCGTCGCCTCCTCTTTGTTCCCTCCGACTACCGTAACACAGAATACCACCGCCTCCCCATCTTAGCCATCTCCCTATCCCCATCTCCATCGACCAGTCCTCATCTCCACCCCGCAAACGTCCAATACACAGAACAGCAACACCCAAAAAATATGCTCGTGGCTACAATGTCAGTCGGGTCCGACCCCGAGTGTCCGTATCCGTGTCCACACATATCCACAACAAAATAGCAAAACCCAAAATAATATTACATACAAGGAAAACAAAACCTCGTCTCTGGCTATCTCCTCCACCACGACCACCACCAGTACCGAGTCCTGGCCAACCCCCATCCCTTCATCACCATCTTCGTCCAGCGCTGCTGCCACAAGTTCCCGAAGCCGTCGCACCAATTTGTGCGCCGCTCAACTTTACCGAGCCTTCTCGCGAATTTGTGTCGTGCCTCGCCGACGTGCCAGGACCACGAGCGCTCAAACTGCCTCCGTCGAGCGCCGCTTGGGAGCCTTCTTCGTAGGATCTCGAGCGTTGCCCTCTGATCCCGTACGCCGATGCCGTGAAGCCATGACGTCTCCTTCCGCCCAACACCGGAAAAGAGCCGATGCCGCCACCATAGTGACGACATCCTCGTGTCCATGCTTCTACGTGCGTGTCCCGGCGGAACTCCTCCCCAACCGACCTATCTTCATGCTCAGGTCTGGCACCGTCCTCCGCTGGTACTGAACACTCGCCACCGCCGACCTTCAGGTGAACGGAACTTCGTCTGCCTCCCCATCTCGGCCAGCCCCTCATTCACGGCCATCCGCCGTGGACCTGGGCCCGCGCGACCCAACGCCATCTCCCGCATCCGAAGTAGCTACCGCCCTCGTTCCCCACACCGGAGGCCGTGATCCCTCGCCAGGACCCGCCCGTCGCCCTCCGCGAGACCCTTCCAGCGCCGTGCGCCACTCCCAGTTAGCGCCGTCATCGCGCTTCCACCGCCCGATGTCGTAACTCCCTTTCCCCTTTCCTCCGGGCCGGTCCAGCCGTATGACTGCGCGCATGCGTCTTCCCGTGCGCCTCCGCCGATGCCATACCACGGGCCCTGAGGTGATCCGACGACCGACGGGTTTCCCCTCCCCATCGCTTCTTTTCCCCAAAATTTCTACTGTGAGCACTCCCTCTCTGTCCCTCTTTCTCTCTCCTAAGGATTTGTTGGGTTTCATTGCATTAAAGGATTAGTAATTTTGTTGTGGGCTTCGAGCCCAACACCTATAATAGAATCCTTGGGTTTTTCGGGGGTTGTGGTGTGGGCTTAGAAATATAGGTATAAATATATGTACCATTATAATGTATGTAGGTATATATGATTATTACTATTATTGTCTGTAACGCATGTGGTTCGTATTGCGTATCTTGGTATACGTATACGTAAATTGACCGGTATTGCATGTCTTCCTGCTTGATTTATTCTAGCATTTTATTGATTGGTTTATTCTTGGATTGGTTCGGCTTGGCTTGGTTTGCTTTGGTTCATCATGAACCAAAGGTGAACCCTCCTACCTACCACCACCCTCCTTATTTATAACCCCTTCATTTTCTCTCTCATCATTATTTCCTTCCTTCTTCATTTACTCTCCACCATTACTTCTTCAACCACCAGGAGGGAGAGAGAGAAAGAGCTTAGGCAAGTTCAAACTTGCTTCATAATGGATCTCAACTTTTATTGATCCATTCTCTTCCTTACTTGATTCTAAGCCTCTTTAGAACTTGACATTTTTGGATTTGATGGATAGATTCTTGTAGACCTAAGTTTATAAGTTTTTGGTTTTTCTTGGTTTTTATCTCTAAAACTTACTTATTTTCGAAAACTAATGGTTCTATGTTGTAGAGAATTCAATTTCATGCAGTTTTGGCTTTTGTTTCGCTTAATTTTGACTTCGGATGAGTAAGTTATGGCCATGACAAGTTTTCGGAACTTTCATGGCTGAACTTGCTGTTTAGGGACGATGGCCCCTATGTGCCCAGGAGGCCATGCGCTGGGCGGCCATGCGCTGTGAGGTCCCGGCAACGCAATCCCACGCGCCGATTCGTGTAGGAAACCCACGTGCCGATTCGTACAGGAATCCCACGTGCCGATGGTGCAGGAATCCCATGCGCCGATTCGTGCAGAAATCCCACGTGCCGATTCGTGCAAGAATCCCACGCGCCGATTGGTGCAGAAATCCCATGCGCCGATTGTGCAGGAATCCCATGCGCCGAAATTTCTCTATTTTGTTGTTTTTGCCTGTTTAAGTCATTTTGTAGCTAGAATCCTAAAAAACTCAAAACATGAAAGTTGTAGATCTTTTCCTTAGCTTCAGGAATATGTCACTAGTTATTTTATGCAAGTTTCTCTCATTCACAATAATGTAAGAATAGAACACGATAGTGGCCCGCCGTGGCGCACTCTTAACAAGTAAACTGACATGATATATCAGGACTTGTTGTTACGACAGCTAGCCTGACATGACAAGTATGAATGACCTGGACACCGTGGGCGATTGTGTCTTTACAAATAAACTGGTACTGTCTTGCATCATGTCTAGGATGGGGATCCCTGAATACCACGGTCAGTGGTACCTACTAAAATTGACTAAGGCTAATTAACTAGAATGATACAGTAGTCATGAAGAGATTTTCAGCTACAGGCAATTCCGTTATCTGGGCGTATTCAGTGGACTTGTAGCCTACCGACGAGTAGGGCACATTTCCAGCACACAGTTACGTGTTGCATTCTTCATAAACGGACATTCGACCTGGATAACCGGATGGTCTGCAGGGCTTGTGGCTGTTGGGATAATCTTATTGCATCTTGCTAGTAACTAGGCCTGTGATAACCCTAGTTAGTTAAAGTATCAAGCCGTACTCTTGATTGGTCGTGATTGATTGGATGGAGTTTATTCCAGCTTAGTCTTATCCTGATCCTGTACAAGATTGTGACATGACATGATTATTGATGCTTGCCTTAACAATAACGATCGGGAGTCCAGTTCTGTTCAGGTGAAGGGTTACCACCCCGGTCCTTGTTTGGTTTAAGAGTTGTAACCTGGATCCCGGAGCAGTTCTGTGTCCTCTCTTCGTTTATTGTCTTATTGTAACCCCAGGCCATGCTCGTCATATTTTACTTATTTCAGCGCCATGATTATCTATGCTGGCCTTAACAATAAAGATCAGGGGTCTAGTTCTGTTCAGGCGAAGGGTTACAACCTCAGTCCTTGTTTGGTTTAAGGGTTGTAACCTGGCTCCCGGAGTAGTTCTGTGTCCTCTCTTCATTTATTGTCTTCACTGTACCAATAGTAATTGAGGCAGGTTTCTATTCAGGCGAAGGATTGCAATCCCGGTCCTTGTTTGGTTTATGGGTTGCAGTCTGGCTACTTGAATGGTTTCTTCGTGCTCGATATATTACCTTACTAATAGTATTTGAGATGGGTTTCTATTCAGGTGAAGGGATACAATTCCGGTCCTTGTTTGGTTTAAGGGTTGTGACCTGGCTACTTGAATGGTTTCCTCGTACTCAGTTTACTATTGCTATCTCTATTATTATCAATCCTTATTTATTATCTTTCATATTCTATTGTGATTTGCTGGTTTTAGTTCCTAAGTGAAGCCTCATTTGTGGCACTTGCTCTTTCTGGGGTCTGACCCAGCTGGTTTTGTATGGCCAGATATCGGAGCAGCTCCAGAGGATCTACCTACCTTTCAGCCAGATGGTGACCACCAGGCGTAACCCTGGCAACGTGTGGGTTTCTTTTTGTTCCCCCACTTTATTGTAAAATTATTCTTTTGAGGTGTTTAGCCGACGAGCACGTATTCGCTCGGTTGTATCTTTATTTACTGTCTGCCTACGGGCTGTAACATGATTGACAGATCCTAGGGTTGATCAGGTATGACTGAACTCTTGCTAGTCTTGATATTTTGTATGACTAGCTTCATGATCATCCAATATGTAATTTATGGGATGCCTTGCTATTATATATTTGGTGCTCTGACATCTTGTAACTATTATTGCTTGCTTGAGATTGAGACAATAGGCTTGTTCATGACCATAGGAGACTGTTGGCTTGTAGTTAAACCCTCATGTATCTAGACAGCCGTGACCGTATAGCGAGGTGGGTTGCACTTTAATATATGTAGCTGGCTATGTACGCTTCCGCTCTCCAGTATTCTGGTTCTGGGGCGTTACATGGTTTTAGTGGTGGCCCATGTAGGTCTTGTAAATCAAGATATGTGAGGGTTTACCGAATAGATGTCTCGATCAGTACTCGTCCTTGATCTCTACTCATATCCTCTGAATCTCTGAGAATCTTGGCCTGATCACATGCTTGTATCGTTGATCTGTCCTGGTCCTTCCTTGCTGTTCCCTATGTCGTCTTCTTCAGCAGCATTGTTCCTGGACCTGTCGATCAGCAAGGCGGAGCACCTCCCGCGGACCAGCAGCAACCCGGAGATCAAGCCCAACATTCAGGAGTAGCCTTCAGAGCCATGCCTACCGGAGGAGAACCACCAATTCAGCCCGTCCAGCCTGCAGAGCCTGATGATGGTACTTTGGTAGGTCTCATCAGGTCACTATCAGCCTACCAGGATCGTCAAGGAGATGCCTTGCACCAGGCGGTGGCAGACGCTTTGACCAGAGGAGGTCATCAGGGTAATAGCGCGGCCAACAGCTTCAAGCGCTTGAACCCTCCCTTCTTCGATGGCAGTGAAGATGCAATCGCTGCAGATGCATGGCTTCATGACATAGAGGTGATTTTAAAAGCAGCCAGGACTCTAGAAGATGAGAAGGTGGCCGTGGTGCGCCTACAGCTATTGGATCTTGCCCGCAGCTGGTGGACGGTGCAGGCCGTTGGATTAGTGGCCCCTATTGCTTGGGCAGTATTCAGAGAGAGATTCCAGACCAAGTATTTTGATGTTGTAGCTCGGTACGACCTACAGACGAGGTTCACCAATCTGAAGCAGATGGGCAGGACGATCGATGGATATACGGCCAAGTTTTCGAGACTTAGTCGGTTTGCTCCTACCTTGGTGGCGACCGAGTTCGATAGAGCCCAGCGGTTCCAGAAGGGGCTTCATCTGGAGATTCTATTGGCAGTGGAGCAGATTGAGCATCAGGCCTTTGATGCAGTATTGAGAGCAGCTAGGAGGCATGAGTATACCTCCCAGAGGATCGTGGATAGGACCGGAGGTCGGAAGCAATCTCACGGCCAGATGAATCAGTCATCAGCACCAGCCCCGGCAGCCAGGGCCTTGACCATTGGAGCTCCAAGGCGGGCGGCCTCAGTGACGTCGGTTCAGCATTCCACCCGGACGCACCCTCAGCAGCAGAAGCAGAAGCAGTCTTCCGCAGTGGGATGTTCACACTGCGGGAAGCCAGGGCATGTGGTATTAGAATGTCACAGAGCACAGGGTTTGTGCTTGGTTTGCGGTGCCCCGGACCACAGGGTTGGGAACTGCCCGAACAGGGGGAGTTCATCGGCCTTCTCTAGTCCTTCAGTTAGAGGACCAGCACCAGTCCAGCAGCAGCTGTCGTACCCGTTCCCGAGGCCCTTGCCGACGCAGGCCCAGGCATTCCAGCAGCAGAGACCGCAGCAGTATGCCCAAGCGCAAGCCCTGATCCAGAGCAGGAAGAGGAATTTTTAGCAGAGGGGACCCACACCCAGAGGACATGGGCAATTGCTGGCTTTGACCATAGGAGAGGAAGGAATAGCACCAGGTGAGGTAGTGGCAGGTATTATTCTCGTCAACACCTTTTCAGCTTCAGTATTATTTGACTCTGGTGCATCGTATTCATTTATGTCTGCACGATTTGCGACACGGATAGGGTTGGATCTCGAGTCATTATCAGTAAGGCTCAATATACTTACTGGTAAAGGACTTGTGGGAGTAGATAGGGTGTTTTCCTCGTATCGGATCGTAGTTAGCGGTAGAGTGTTCCCCGCTAGATTGATAGAGTTTTCAATGGCCGATTATGATGTGGTCTTAGGGATGGATTGGTTGAGGGACCAGTATGCTAGGATAGACTGTCATATCGGCAGGGTTGTTTTTAGCATTCCAGGCGAGCCAGAGTTTTCCTTCTCCCGAGGCGAAGTTGAACTTTCTCTTCCAGTGTTGCGGATGGCAGTAGCAGCAGAGCAGTTACCCCGGATAGTTGATGAGTTTTCAGATATTTTCCCCGAAGAGCTTCCAGGGATGCCGCCAAAGAGGAAGATCGAGTTCACCATCGACTTGATTTCCGGAATAGCCCCAGTGTCAGAGAGAGTCTACAGGATGGCGTCGTCAGAATTAGAGATATTGTACAAGATGATTGAAGAACTTAGAACCAAGGGATTCATTCATGCAAGTGGATCGCCTTGGGGAGCCCCGATGCTTCTTGTAAAAAAGAAGGATGGTACGTCCAGATTATGTGTAGATTATCGTACCTTGAACTCAGTAAAAATCAAGAACAGATACCCTCTTTCGAGGATAGATGACTTGTTTGATCAACTCAAGGGGACAGCAGTGTTCTCGAAGATCGACTTGCGATCAGGATACCATCAGATCAGAGTCAGAGAGCAGGACATTCCGAAGACAGCTTTCAGATTGAGATATGGGCATTGGGAGTTCCTTGTGATGCCATTTGGAGAAACCAATACGTCGGCTGTATTCATGGACCTCATGAATCGTATCTTCATGCCTTATTTGGATCAGTTCGTGATTGTGTTCGTAGACGACATTCTGGTCTGCAGCAAGAGTAAAGTGGAGCATGAGCAACATCTCCGAGTTGTCCTCCAGATTCTCAGAGAGCACCAGTTGTATGCCAAGTTTAGTAAATACGAGTTCTGGCTCGATCGCATTTCGTACCTGGGCCATATCATCACCAGAGTAGGAGTAGAAGTGGATCCCCAGAAGATTGTGGCCATTGAGACATGGCCAGTGCCCAGCACGGTTGCAGAAGTTCGCAGTTTTCTTGGATTGGCCGGCTACTACCGGCGATTTGTTTCAGACTTTGCTCGAATTTCAGCGCCATTGACCCAGTTAACCCGCAAGGATGTGCAGTTCGCTTGGACAACAGAGTGCCAGGATTCTTTTCAGAGGTTGAAGCGAGGCTTGATGACGGCTCCTATTCTCATGCTTCCAGATGGAACCGGAGGATTCTCAGTATATTATGATGCTTCAGGCAGAGGTTTAGGGTGTGTTCTGATGCAGCATGGGAAGGTAATAGCTTATGCATCACGACAACTTCGTGATCATGAGAGGAATTACCCAACCTATGACTTGGAGCTGGCCGCAGTAGTGTTTGCACTTAAGTTGTGGAGGCACTACTTGTACAGAGACGGGGTGGAGATTTTCACTGACCACAAGAGCCTGAAGTATGTTTTCACTCAGAATGATCTTAACATGCGTCAGAGAAGGTGGCTAGAGCTACTTGTGGATTATGATGTCAACCTGCAGTATCACCCAGGGAAGGCCAACGTTGTAGCAGATGCATTGGGCAGGAGAGCCGGAGTTTATTTTCTAATAACGCAACCAGAGCTGTTAGCAGGTCTTCAGAATATGGGTATAGAAGTTATTCTCCCTTCCAGTGTGGCATTGATGGCCAGCATGCAAGTTCAGTCCACTATAGTCAAGAGGATCCGGATGGCGCAGTCGGCATATTCCAAGCTTCAGCGACTCAGAGCAAAGTATGAGGCAGGACGAAGACCATAGTTATGTATCCATGAAGACGGAACACTTCGACATGGGAAGCGTCTTTGTGTACCCAGTGGAGATATCAGACAGGAGATCATGACAGAGGCTCACAGTTCGCAGTATTCCATTCATCCCGGCGGTACGAAGATGTACCGTGATATCCGTCAGCACTTTTGGTGGAATGGCATGAAGAGGGAGATAGCCCGGTTTGTCTCTCGATGTTTGGTTTGCCAACAAGTTAAAGCTGAACATCAGAGGCCAGCTGGACTACTTCAGCCCTTACCAATTCCAGAATAGAAGTGGAAGCATATAACCATGGATTTTATGACCGGATTACCTAGATCCCCGGCTAGCAGAGATGCTATTTGGGTTATTATAGACAGGCTCACGAAGGTGGCTCATTTTCTTCCGTTCAGAGTTGGTTAGTCGACGGCTCAGCTAGCAGAGATGTACCTCAGGCAGATCGTCAGGCTTCACGATGTACCAGTTAGTATCACCTCGGACCGAGATTCAAGATTTATGTTGCACTTTTGGCATAGCCTGTAAGAGAGTTTGGAAACTCGCCTCCAGTTCAGCTCCGTTTATCATCCGCAGACTGATGGCCAGTCAGAACGCACAATCCAGACTCTTGAAGACATGTTGAGATCTTGTACGATCGACTTCGATGGATCATAGGAAGATCACCTGGTGGAGTTCTCGTACAACAATAGTTTTCAGGCCAGTATCCAGATGGCACCGTTCGAGGCACTGTACGGCAGGAAGTACAGATCCTCGCTAGCTTGGGACGATGTCGGAGAAAGACAGATGCTCGTTCCAGAAATGATTGCTCAGACCGTTGAGGTGGTCAGGAGAGTCAGAGATCATCTTCGAGTTGCCCAAGATCGCCAGCGTCATTGGGCCGATTCTCATCGGCGCCCTCTTGAGTTTTCTGTCGATGACCATGTATTTCTGAGAATTTCGCCTAACCATGGCATCATTCATTTTGGCGTACGGGAAAAGCTTAGTCCTAGGTATATAGGACCGTTCGACATTCTCGAACGAGTAGGCGATGTGTCTTATCGTCTCGCTCTTCCGCCGTCGCTAAAAGAGGTGCATGACGTATTCCATGTATCCCAATTACGACGGTATATCCCGGACCCGAGCCACATCCTGGATCATTCAAAATTGGTTGTTGGTACCAACCTTTCGTATGTGGAGAGGCCCGTGTCTATATTGGACCAGAGAGAGAAGATACTCAAGAACAAGACTATTAAGCTAGTCCGCGTTGCTTGGGGTCATCACTCCTTGGGTGAGTCAACGTGGGAGCATGAGGATGATATCCAATCGCGATATCCCGACTTGTTTGACTCATGAGGTATAATATCTTTCTTATGCCTCATGCCTTCGATTCCTTGCATGCATAAATAATTACTTGATTGCTTGATTTGTATAGCTTGCATGTGAATAGTATAACTTGTTCTTGCCCCTCTAGCCTCTTAATTAAATTTCGAGGATGGAATTCTTTTAAGGTGGGTAGAGTTGTAATGCATGTGGTTCGTATTGCGTATCTTGGCATACGTATACGTAAATTGACCCGTATTGCATGTCTCTCTGCTTGATTTATTCTAGCATTTCATTGATTGGTTTATTCTTGGATTGGTTCGGCTTGGCTTGGTTTGCTTTGGTTCATCATGAACCAAAGGTGAACCCTTCTACCTACCACCACCCTCCTTATTTATAACCCCTTCCTTTTCTCTCTCATCATTATTTCCTTCCTTCTTCATTTACTCTCCACCATTACTTCTTCAACCACCAGGAGGGAGAGAGAGAGAGAGAGCTTAGGCAAGTGCAAACTTGCATCATGATGGATCTCAAGTTTTATTGATCCATTCTCTTCCTTACTTGATTTTAAGCCTCTTTAGAACTTGATATTTTTGGATTTGATGGATGGATTCTTGTAGATCTAAGTTTATAACTTTTCGGTTTTTCTTGGTTTTGATCGCTAAAACTTATTTATTTTCGAAAACTAATGGTTCTATGTTGTAGAGAATTCAATTTCATGCAGTTTTGGCTTTAGTTTCGCTTGATCTCGACTTCGGATGAGTAAGTTATGGCCTTAACAAGTTTTCGGAACTTTTATGGCTGAACTTGCTGTTTGGGGACGATGACCCCCATGCGCCCGGGAGGCCATGCGCTGTGAGGTCCCGGCAACGCAATCCCACGCGCCGATTCGTGCAGGAATCCCACGCGTCGATTCGTGCAAGAATCCGATGCGCCGATTCGTGCAGGAATCCCACGCGCCGATGGTACAGAAATCCCACGCGCCGATTCGTGCAGGAATCCAACGTACCGATTCGTGCAGGAATCCCATACGCCGATGGTGCAGGAATCCCACGCACCGATTCGTACAGGAATCCCACGCGCCAATTCGTGCAGGAATCCCACGCGCCGATTCGTGCAGGAATCCCACGCGCCGATTGTGCAGGAATCCCATGCGCCGAAATTGCTCTATTTCGCTGTTTTTGCCTGTTTAAGTCATTTTGTAGCTAGAATCCTGAAAAACTCAAAACATGAAAGTTGTAGATCTTTTTCTTAGCTTCAGGAATATGTCACTAGTTATTTTATGCAAGTTTCTCTCATTCACGATAATGTAAGAATAGAACACGATAATGGCCCGCCGTGGCGCACTCTTAACAAGTAAACTGACATGATATATCAGGACTTGCTGTTACGACAGCTAGCCTGACATGACAAGTATGAATGACCTGGACACCATGGGCGATTGTGTCTTAACAAATAAACTGGTACTGTCTTGCATCATGTCTAGGATGGGGATCCCTGAATACCACGGTCAGGGGTACCTACTGAAATTGACTAAGGCTAATTAACTAGAATGATTCAGTAGTCATGAAGAGATTTCCAGCTATAGGCAATCACGATATCTGGGCGCATTCAGTGGACTTGTAGCCTACCGACGAGTAGGACACATTTCCAGCACACAGTTACGTGTTGTATTCTTCATAAAGGGACATTCGACCTGGATAACCGGATGGTCTGTAGGGCTTGTGGCTGTTGGGATAATATCATTATATCTTGCTAGTAACTAGGCCTGTGATAACCCTAGTTAGTTAAAGTATCAAGCCGTACTCTTGATTGGACGTGATTGATTGGATGGAGTTTATTCCAGCTTAGTCTTATCTTGATCCTGTACAAGATTGTGATATGACATGATTATTGATGCTTGCCTTAACAATAACGATCGGGGGTCCAGTTCTGTTCAGGCGAAGGGTTACAACCCCGGTCCTTCTTTGGTTTAAGGGTTGTAACCTGGCTCCCGGAGCAGTCTGTGTCCTCTCTTCGTTTATTGTCTTATTGTAACCCCAGGCCATGCTCGTCATGTTTTACTTATTTCAGCGCCATGATTATCTAGACTGGCCTTAACAATAAAGATCAGGGGTCTAGTTCTGTTCAGGCGAAAGGTTATAATCTCGGTCCTTGTTTGGTTTAAGGGTTGTAACCTGGCTCCCGGAGCAGTTCTGTGTCCTCTTTGCATTTATTGTCTTTACTGTACCAATAGTAATTGAGGCAGGTTTCTATTCAGGCGAAGGATTGCAACCCCGGTCCTTGTTTGGTTTATGGGTTGCAGTCTGGCTACTTGAATGGTTTCTTCGTGCTCGATATATTACCTTACCAATAGTATTTGAGACGTGTTTCTATTCAGGTGAAGGGTTACAATCCCGGTCCTTGTTTGGTTTAAGGGTTGTGACCTGGTTACTTGAATGGTTTCCTCGTACTCAGTTTACTATTACTATCTCTATTATTATCAATCCTTATTTATTATCTTACATATTCTATTATGATTTGCTGGTTTTAGTTCCTAAGTGAAGCCTCCTTTGTGGCACTTGCTCTTTCTGGGGTCTGACCCAGCTGGTTTTGTATGGCCAGATATCGGAGCAGCTCCAGAGGATCTACCTACCTTCCAGCCAGATGGTGACCACCAGGCGTAACCCTGACAACGAGTGGGTTTCTTTTTGTTCTCCCACTTTATTGTAAAATTATTCTTTTAAGGAGTTTAGCCGACGAGCACGTGTTAGCTCGGTTGTACCTTTATTTACTGTCTGCCTACGGGCTGTAACATGATTGACAGATCCTAGTGTTGATCATGTATGACTGAACTCTTGCTAGTCTTGACATTTTGTATGACTAGCTTCATGATCATCCAATATGTAATGTATGGAACGCCTTGCTATTATATATTTAGTGCTCTGACATCTTGTAACTATTATTGCTTGCTTGAGATTGAGACAATAGGCTTGTTCATGACCATAGGAGACTGTTGGCTTGTAGTTAAACCCTCATATATCTAGACAGTCGTGACCGTATAGCGAGGTGGGTTGCACTTCAATATACGTAGCTGGCTATGTACGCTCCCGCTCTCCAGTATTCTGGTTTTGGGGCGTTACATTGTCTTATTTATTTTATGGTGGTTGCTATAATTATTTATAATGACAGCGTATGTATTAGTACGTATACATGGGTACTATAATTAAAATAATATTTTGGTATTAATTATATGTACTATTAGTATTAGTAACTTTTTCTAGAAAGTATACTTGTAACAAATATAGTTTTGGGTCATTGGGCTTGGGCCTGAGGGTTTTTAAACTTAGAAATTTATTATGGGCTTTTAGTGTCTTATTTATATTTTATTTGGTTTGCGCTTCAATGATTTTAAAAGTATTATATGGGCTTTTATTTTAAAACAGGGTTTTATATAAATCTATAAGTATATTTTAAAGGGCTTAAAGGCATATTTTTGTTATTAGGCTTTTGAAGTCTTTAGTATAAAATAAATAGTTTTGGCTAATATTAAATATGCTATAAATATTTTCTAAAGCATATACGTATTAAATAATTATAGAAAATCTCTTAGATCGTTAGATTATCATTGGTCATAGCTAATTGTATTCATACTTCCTTATCAACCCTAGATAATCTGGCTATACTGGACCCAATGGAATTGTCGGTTTCACCAGCAAAGGACCTCAGGCAAGTGCACTTTCTGATTGCTTTTCGATTCATAGTAGTCTTTTCATTTCATGTTCATACATATGTCTTGCTGTTTGTTGACACGCTCGTCACACGGAGTAGTCGGGAGGGAAAATATCTTAGTAGACATGTGGACTACCAAGAACTATCCTCCATGTCTTTCCTGGAGAATAGCAGCTGCACACGACATGTGCAGGGTGCCGAATTTACCCCCTAGCCGTTCACATGTCGAAACGGATATTTCACACCACATAGATAGATGTCTTTTATTTATTTTTCCTTTTCTTCTCCATCGTGCCATGTCATCGGTTATCTTCCAGTTTTTATCTCTCATAAGTTATTTTCATGTCTTGTTAATTCTATTGTGTTTTCGCATTGCCGTCGGTTTGTGTGCTTGTTCCATTCCTGACTGAAAACCAACATTTTTCAGGTTAGCCGCGGATTCACTTAGCTTTGGGAGATACGGGTGTACTTGCAGACAAACCTAGAAATATATAGCAGTTGTATCAATTTTATTAATTGTAAAATCTTGTATTTCTTTTAAATATAAATATTGTAACTGTTGTAATAAACTTAGAAATGTGAATGAGCAGCAAATATGATATTGTGAGCATTTATTTCTTGCGGGCTTGACAGCATTCTACAGTCGACTCTGCGGCGCAGGCTGGCTTGGACACGTCTCGTATCCGAAAAAGCGGGTGCGGGTCGTGATATACCACAAGCATAACCCTTGGTAGTCAAGCTGCCCATGACATCGCCCCAACATCTTGTCACACAAGGGGTAGCTGAAGAGGAGGCAGAACTCGCAAAATATCTGGTTACGTATGTCGATAGTCCCTCGGCTGATGATGTAATTCCTCTCGACAAAATACCTTATTTCATCAATAAAAGGTTGCCGTTGAACTATCCTAAGTGTAATATGCTTAATCTGATGTATGCTATAGAGCACGGTCTGGACATTAACCTGCACACACAGGTGACAATCATCCATACCGCAAACCGACTTACTCCCTTTAGAGGTGCCTACTTCCTAGTCCCAGACAGAAGAAAAGGTGATCACACAATCATCTTCGGCCGAAAAGAAGGACCTTAAACTTTTATGCCAGAAGAGTTCGATCTCGAACCCGACACTGAAAGGTTGCCGCTCTACCTATATAGTTCCGAGCTATGTACTTCATACAAAAGTAAGGGTATAACATGGAGACTACCCCAGGTCTGAATTATGGCAACGGTCGGCGATCGCCTCTGCAGCTGTCAGCCTCGGCTGGAAAACCTCGAGATTATTACAGCAAGTCCAGACACAATCTCGGTTATATTACACCAGCAACAACAATGTGAGTGGCATTCTTACTCGTTCGAGTCACCCACTTACGATTCCGATGACAGCATTAGAGATATATTCAGGAGAACACTGTCTGTCAACATGGCATCCGCTGACATCGAAGAGGAAGACGAAGATCTCCCCGAATCCATTGAATTGGTGCCATGGGCCCAACAGCTGGATGCACAGTGGAAGAAGCGCTTTGAACTACGAGACCCTCCCACTGAAGATGAGGTCATGTAAGTTGACCTCGGTGATGGATCCTCCTCCATGCCAATCTTCATCAGTAAAAGCCTGACGAACGATGAGCGAGAGTCGCTATTGCAACTCGTCAAAGAATATATAGACATCTTTGCTTGGAGCTATGAAGACATGCCAGGGCTAAACCCCGAGATCGCACTACATAAGCTCAATATTCATCCGGACGTAAAACCAATCAAACAACATCAACGGCGGTTCCATCCAGACATCATGAACTCCATCGAAGCGGAAGTAAACAAGATTATAGCTAGCGGTTTCATCCGCGTAGGGGTGAGTATTCGGTTTATTCGGTTCCAACCGAACCGAATAACCGAAAATCGAATTGGACCGAAATCGAATAAGTAAAACCGAAACCGAACCGAATTAAATCGATTCGGTTTTCGGTTTATTCGGTTTTGGGGTTTATTTGTGTTTTTTTTTTGTTAATATATATAATAACTAAATATACCTAGATATGTTTGTTATATACCTATATATATATACCTATTGTATATACCTATATATATTTAGTATATACCTATAATTAATATCTATATATAAAAACTAAATTTTCTTAAACCGAAACCGAATAAGAAAATTTAGTATTTTCAAAACCGAAACCGAACCGATTTTTTTTTTAAAACCGAACCGAATCTCTTATTCAGTTCGGTTCGGTTCGGTTTGGTTTTTGGTTCAAAACCGAATAATGCTCACCCCTACATCCGCGAGGAGCAGCACCCAGACTAGGTAGCTAATATAGTACCAGTCATCAAGAAGAATAGAAAGATCCGAATCTGCATCGACTTCAGCAATCTGAATGTGGCATGTCCTAAGGATGAATTCTCGCTTCTGATCACCGACATAATGATCGCTAATACATGTGGCTCCGAGCGCATGTCCTTAATGGATGGCTTTTTAGGGTACAATCAAATCAAAATATCTCCAGATGATGAGAAGCATATATTATTTCGAACACCGATCAGCGTGTATTATTACACAGTCATGCCCTTCAACCTAAAGAACGTCGGTGATACATACCAACGAGCTATAAGTGTCATATTCAGAGATCACTTGCGCAAGACGGTTGAGTGTTATGTTGACGACATCGCCGTTAAAAGTCGCTCCAAGGATGATCCCTTACATGATTCTAGGATAATGTTCGACCTTATGCGAGCGTATAATACGAAGATGAATACCACCAAGTCTTTCCTGGGCGTGTCCAGCGGAAATTCTTGGGCTTTGTCATTACTTCCCGGGGTATTCACATAGTCCCCGATAAAATAAAAACAATCCTAGAGATGAGTCCATCGAGGAACCTTCGCGAACTCCGAGGCCTTCAGGGAAGACTAGCCTACATAGGAGGTTCATATCTAACCTCTCAGGGCGATGTCAACCATTCACACAACTCATGAAGAAAGGCGTCTCTTTCGTATGGAATAAGGAATGTCAGCGCGCCTTTGATGACATTAAGGAATACATGTCGTATCCGCCGGTTCTGGTAGCCCCGGTTGCCGGAAAGTCCTTCCTGCTCTATGTACGGGCATTAAAACATTCCCTCGGCACCTTGCTGGCACAGAACAATGATGCAGGGCATGAACAAGCCATCTATTACTTCAGCCAAATAATGGTGGGGCCGGAGCATAGGTACACCATCGTGGAGAATGAATGCCTTGCCTTGGTGTTCGTCGTTCAGAAAATATGACACTATGTGACAGGACAGACCATCAACGTCGTCTCACGAGTTAACCCCCTCAGGATTCTCATGACGAAGCCGGGCGCACTCAGTTCTCGTCTAGCCACCTGAACGATATTGTTGTCCCCATATGACATAGTTTTCGTTCCACAAAAGGCTGTAAAAGGTCAAGCCTTAGCCGACTTCTTAGCATCCTATCCAGGCTCAGAAATAGCCAGAATCTATGATGAAATCCCAGACGAAGTCATTAACTCAAACATGACTTCACATGATGTCGTTTGGCGAATGTTCTTCGACGGTGCTTCAAGAACGGGACCCCAAGGTAATATCGTCGCTGGAGTCGGGATAGCATTAATTTCTTCCTCTGGATTGGTAGTCAATCGAGTATACTCTCTCACAGAACCCTGTTCAAACAATGTAGCCGAATATAATGCTTTGGTCATTGGGCTCTGACTCGCAAAAGAAATGGGGGACGAATACCTAGAAGCATATGGCGACTCGCAGTTGATTGTTAATCAAATCCGAGGCTCATACGAGGTCCGTAACGAGGACCTGATTCCTTATCATCGGACAGCGATTTCCGTCATTACAACCTTGGAGGGTTTCTTTATAGAGCATGTTCCTAGGCTCCAAAATATTAAAGCCGACGCCCTAGCAGGCCTCACCGCTTCTTTGGCGGTTCCAAATCATGCTCATCATCTAGTCGACGTGATAGGCCATGAGCTGGTCTGTTCCAAAACAACGTTCAACTAGGTACGAGTTACTCTGCCCAGATAACCAATGACATACAAGTCTGGAGACTTCCGTTCATCGACTTTGCAGTCTACAGAATTTTGCCAGAGAATGTGAAAGAAGCAACTTCAATCAGAAGACGTTCTCTCAGATTCTTTTATGATACAGAGACAAAAATGTTATATCAATGATCCTACGACGGGCTACTATTAAGATGCCTATTAAATGCAGAAGTCAAGGAAGCCCTACGCGAGGCTCACGATGGCATTTGCGGGGCTCACCAACCTGGCCCGAAGTTGCAAGACCGTCTCCGCCGGATGGGCTATTACTGGCCTACAATGATAGCAGATGCAATCGATTATGCAAAGAAGTGTAAGGCTTATCAGATCCACACAGACTTCATACATCAGCTATCCGAATTCTTGCAGCCAACAGTGGCCACTTAGCCATTTGAAGCATGGGGAATGGACATCATTGGCCCAATCACCCCACCATCGTCTAGGGGACACCGGTTTATACTTGCAATCATCGACTACTTCTCCAAATGGGCAAAAGTTGTTCCACTTGTAGAGGTAAAGACATCAAACATGATTAGTTTCATAAAACATCATATCATCTACCATTTTGGACTGTCCCGGAGGATTATTCACGACAATGGTCCGCAGTTTGCAAGCCATGCTTTATATCGATTCTTGACAAGAATCGAATCCAGAACGTGGCTTTAACGGCATATAGCCCATCGGCTATTGGTCTGGCTGAAGCTTTTAGCAAGACCATAATCAAGCTTCGCAAAAAGTTTGTGTCTTCAAACAAGTGCGACTGAAATGAAAAGCTGGACGAATGCTTATGGGCGTACCGTACTATAATTCGGACGACTACAGAAAATATACCATTCTCTCTGGTTTACGGAAGCGAGGTAGTTCTCCCATTGGAGACCCAGATCCCTTCACTTCGCGTGGCCCTTACTTACCGGTTGACGTCGGACGATAACTACCGTCGACGGCTACAAGAATTGGAAGCCTTAGACGAGAAGCGTTTGTAAGCTCAACAAAGTATCGAGCTCTATCAAGCACGCATCTCTCGAGCCTTCAATAAGAAAGTCAAGCAGAGGACGTTCTAAGTAGGCAATCTCGTCTTGGCCGTTCGCAGACCGATGGTCATGACTCACAAAATCGCTGACAAATTCCAGCCCGAATGGGAGGGTCCATTCATCATCGAGGCTGTATTCTCCAATGGTGCATACCGTCTCGTGAAACAGAATGGAGACCTGCTCATGATGCCCATAAACGGCAAGTTCCTGAAGAAATACTGTCTAAGGACATGCTGGTACTTCATTAAACCACAAAATCTTCCAGACTGTCGAGTTATGTACACCAAGTACCTCGAAACTTACAGTCTATTAGCTCCGAGTGAATTCATATTGCATCCCCCTGGGTGATAAGTCATGTATACTAATACATCTGAACTTGCACTCTAATGCTTCATCCCGCCGGAGTTTACCAAGCTTATTGCCATCTCTAAGCAAACTTCCTAGTCCTGATTATCGTATATCACGTCCATATTACCTCAGATACCGATAGTATATTGACTTAACACATGTACCCAATCTGGGATAAGGTTATGGTGTTAAGACTACATAACCTATCACGTCCATATTGCCTCTGTTGGGTTTTGTCTGAAAATCTATTACTCGCACCACCAGTACGCAGAAGAGTAATAGGTCCACCAAAAATTATTCATGATTATCGTATGCCACATCCATATTACCTCTGTTATAGATAATCTCCTAACTTAACACATGTATCCAACCCGGGATTAAATTACGGTGTTAAGACCACAGAACCTATCACATCCATATTACCTCTGTTAGGTTTTGTTTTAAATCTATTACCCGCACCACCAGTGCACAAAAGGGTAATAGGTCCACAAAAATCATTCTAATCTATAACCTGTACTACCAGTGCGCAAAAGGGTAATAGGTCCACAAAAATCATTCTAATCTATTATCCGCAATACCGGTGCGCAAAAGAGTAATAGGTCCACAAAAATCGTTCTAATCTATTACCCGCACTACCAGTGCACAAAAGGGTAATAGGTCCACAAAAATTATTCAAATCTATTACCCGTACTACCAATATGCAAAAGGATAATAGGTCCACAAAAATCGTTCAAGTCTATTGCTCGAATCTCCAGATGCACAAAAGGGCAATAGGTCCACAAAAAATGTCCCCCAGTGGGATGTCCTCTACCAACCACAAATGTTGTATTAGGCCCCCCTAGTACAAGCACTTCAGACATCATAAGCAAAAGAATGAAGATAATGTATCTTTTTTATTTTTTCAAGTAAACAACAACTGCATTTGTGGGGCTACATCTCCAGTAAAATAAAGAGGGAAAGGAAAAATCCGCTACTCATCAGCAACACATAGTTTGGTGAGTAGGTCTTCCAGCTGTGCTGTTGAGCGCTCGATTTTTAGTTTGGCTCGGCGTTCAGCTTCCTGGGCCAGCTTTTCAGCATCCTCAAGATGTGCATGAGCCTGCTAGTTGTCTTCCACCTTCTTTAGTGCATTCTCCAGAGCGGCAGAGGCTCGTATGACCTCATCGACCTCCTCGCAGATCCGTTCTTTCTTTCGACGAGTGGCTTAGAGCTCAGTCTCCAGAGATGCCAGCTTGGTTTGGAGCTCGAGGATTTGCTCACTAGTTTCAGCTATAGTACGAACGGTGGTCTCCTTACGAACTAGGAAAGCCTCTCCCTTTCGGCTCATCTTGTCGTACTTAAGAGACAACTTTTGGAGGTCTTTCTCCAAGGTGGGCTTGGTCGTCTCCAGTACAGCCTTTACCTTTTCCATGACTGTTATGAGAAAGGCACACTCCTGTTCCACTACAGCGGCACGTCGACCTGCTATAATTGTTATAATTGGGTTGCGCATCGGTCAGCCTCTGCCAGTTTATGTTCTAGAAGAGTAGCCATCCCTTCTCCACCCGGGAGCGTCTTCAGCAGTTCAATCTGACCGCAGGCACAATGACGAGCTACGGCGAATGAAGTTCCTCTTCTCAAAGCAGCTTCAACCTCACGTTTTAAATGGTGGTAAAAGCTCTCGACTATGTCCTTTGATGACTCGTCTAAGTTCTCCAAAGAGGATGGCGTCGAAGGGATAGCAGCTAAGGAAGCTGAAGGCGTCTGGGAAGGAGGCACAGCGGAGCTTGATGACCCTGTCAGAAGGGAAACAAACTCCAAGCGATGAGATTTTCACGCAGCGACAATCTCCTCCTCTGCGGTCCGAAGAAGCTGAAGACTGGACAGAGCAAAAAGTTCAATTTTCGGGGAAGAGGCAGCTTCAATCGACCCCGTATCCACTGAAGAGGTTAAAGAAGCCGCGACTTCTGTACTCAATGCGGTGGAGGGCCCCTCGACTCGAGCTGGAAGGGGAGAAGGGACACTTCTTGTTTGTACCAGGTCAGTACCTGGGTCCTTTTCTATCCTTTCCTCCGCGGCCACATCCGCCATCGGTAGTAGAGAGGCAGGCCCTATAGGTCCAGAACAACCGACAATCAGCTTGACCCGAAGAAGATGGAGTTGAAGCAAAAAAATCTCCTCATTGGTAAGAATGTGACATAGCTTACCAGAGGTGGAGGACAAAGACTGGGGCTCAGTCGGAGTAGTCTCAGCTCCTCCCGTCGCCTCCATATCCCTTGTAAGTTCAGCAGCGGCGCTTGAACCGCCCACGTCTACCTCCTCAGCCCCTGTTGCTCCGGGCAGAGACGTAATTATATCGGTACCGGTTTGTGGAGAGCCCACAGCTCCAGGGTCAGATCCCAGAGAGGGAACCGCATGGGCAGCATCTGGTGACAGAAGGTTTGCTTCCTCCGTTGCCTGCAAAGAAGAGCCTTCAGATAATATTTCGAGAACAACACTGGGGCTTGTCGTGAAAGAACTTACCCCCGTGTTGACTTCGGTGTCACTATCCCTTTCCTCGACGGCAGGCCCACGGAACCTAGCCATAACTCGCTTCTGGGAATGAGGCCTATCGGTAACAGGGGGTCCAGGCCTGTTTCGTTTACGCGGAGGATTCGGTACCGGGGAAGGCGCGCGCATCGCCAAAGGACTTTCAGAGGGCTGGAGATCTTCAGAGTTATCCTTCTCCTCCTCCGTGCTATCAGAATTAGAATCGAAAGCTTTCCTTTTCCCCTTCCACGTCCTCTTGTGGGATTCCCTCTGTCGCTCCTCCAATTTGGTACCAATAATAAAACTGGTAACATGGATCAAAGTCACTGGGGGGCACGTTCATGGACACGTGACGAAGGGCCGCCATATATGAGATATGCCCCAAAGTCCCGGCGTCAGACAGGATGAAGCAAGCCTGGATGTGGGTCGCCAAATAATAGTTCCAGGCCCAAATACCATCCAAGACGCTCCCCCTGAGACCCAGACAGGGATTAGGGTTGTTCAAATATAATTGACTATACCCAAATTATCGAGAGTATCGGCTGGGTAAGTATGGCTCCAAGTATACAATGTTGTGGTTACGGTACACCAGATGTGAAGGGCGGACACTCTGCAACCAGCGAAACAGCTTTTCGGATCGGGCCTGAGGCGCAACAGCACTATCGAGATGATCACGTCCCATCTCTTCATCAGTAAAAGACGGGACCGACACAAAAAAGGAGTATCTGCCCACCCGCGCAAGAGCGACTCGGCAGTCGAAAAAGGCGGTATAGTTCCAGGGCATGTCGCGATAGTGATAGATGAAGGCATCGTCACTTGTCACATTACCCTCCGAGCCAGGTCGCATCAGAGAGGGGCAATGCATCAGCAGCCACCCCATTAAATAATGATACGGTAGCTCAATTCTGTTGAAGGCTTTCGTAAATTTACGAGCAATAACTTTTGACGTGAAAATATGAAGACCCCGATGAATGCTGCATACCATAACTGGATGCAGAGCCAACTTGACTCCGAAGACTTGCTTTACCGCCGGAAGGATCAGGTTATGACTGATCCTCTCAATCGAACCAGAGCCCCTCGAGACGACACAAATCCTCAGCTACATCATTAGGTACCCGGCCATGATGGCCTTAGCAGACAGAGGTTGGGTATCATGATAAAAATAGCTGAAAGTGTCGCTCAGACTCCCGAACTTGTTGTCAACAGCCCGGGCCATCTTGGTGCTTCGCACCTGAGCACCTACTTTTTCTGAGTTTGGGGGACTCCTAACGGTAACCCGACCAGAGACGCTAAGGTCAAAAAGATAACCAATCCAAGCCTTGGTATGAGGAAGGTTCCCTTCTGAGCTTTCATCCTTCTTCTTGGATATTTGTTGACAGATGCTATGGTGACATAACACTTTCTGGTATACGACAAGGAATCCGGGGAACCGCCGCTCCAATTCCTCAAACCCTTCGTTTGTCGGGGTACACTCCTCATAAACTTTATCTTCCCAGGGCAATTTGGACACATCATGCATCTCGTGAAGAGAAAGCCTCATCTCTCCCCCAGAAGTAAAGAAGGTCCCAGTCTGACAGTTGTACATCTCGAGCAGTGCTATAAACAACTTCGGATTCATAAACAAGCCATAATAGGAGCCCCTAACGGCGTTATAGAGGTCGATATGCCATAGGCTGTCATCATACTCCGCCAAGATCTAATAGGTCAGATTGACCCATGGAGGAGAATGGTGCAGCCAGTTCAATAGCGACAATCAACCTACAGGGTACGACCCTTTGCGAGCAATCTGATTCAAAAAAGTGTCGGCCTCGGAGAATCGGATATTGGGCCTCTGTTCGTTGATGAGACTGCCAGGAGCCAGCCCAACGACAGAGTAGCTCATTGTCTCCTTTACTGCAACCACTGACCGCGTAGGATTATTAAAACAGATATGGCCCACGAAGACTCCATGTTGATCCAGAGTTAGGGAACCCGACATCTTTCTTTCAAGAGGCACCATATTGAAACCTGAAAGGGGAAAGTGGCGCTCCATTAGGGGTATGTGAATCACTTCCCCCTGAAAATAGAAGTCCCAGCTCTCATACATCTCTATGACTCTCGGGTTCGAAAGAGCCAGGGCATCCCCAAACAGAAACATAGGCTTCAGATGAGCGTCACTCAGCTGCCCAGAGTTCATCATGCTAAGTAAGTAGAAGAAGGATTGGCCTCTGGTCTCCCTCAATCTGTCTTCAGGTTGACCTCGGGAGATCTGAGTCGACACATCTTGGACTATATGGTCAAATCTAGCACCCAAGGCAGACTGAGCATATCCTACCAGAACCTCTCCTGAAGGAGCCGTGGACAAGGTCACTGCAAAGGTCAAAGAAAGAAGACATTTAGAAGAAAACATAAATGAATGGGTTTTTTAAAAGTAATACACAAAGCCTATGCGGCTCAGTTATGAAGGGAGCATATACGGCTCAAATCAAGTAACACATGTGGCCTAGGCAAGCAGAACATATGCGGCCCAAATATGGAGAGGATCCATGCGGCTCAGTCATATGACACATATACGGCCCAGATACAGACAGGGTAAATGTCGCATGTGCTCTGATACTTATGCGGCTCGGTCCATTAGGCCCAGTCTCACAGAGCACATACGACACATGCCCCATGGAGACCAACTGTACACTAAGGACATTGAAGCCATAGCACAGCGATAAAATATGGTCAGACCCACACATAAAATATGCGACATTGATGTTTATGTTCGAGTGATCATTCTCCCACCATACCCTTGATAGGAGGTTGAAGGTCTGGATAGAAAGAGGGTGACTTCTCAGAAGTGGGCCCCTTCCCTTTGTCGGCGGCGCTAGTGGCTTTAGAAGCTTTGGGGGCCATGGCTAGTCGGAGAAGATGAAGAAAACACAGCAAAGAGAATGAAAATCGAAAGAGAGTAGAAAAAATTCTCTCTGTCATACAGCCTGTACTTATAGGCTAAACGATAACTAGAAACGGATAGGCGCCACTTCGGTTATCGTGCCATTAAAGATAATAATGACCTTTTGGATTTTATCCTTAGTAACCATCATATTTATCTTAAAAAAAGAGCCCAAATCTAAAAAAGCAAATCCGAGTATTAAATGCGGCAGTGACAGCTGGACAGAGTCTCTCTGCAGCTCAAACTTTTTGTGCAGATCGAAAACTCCCTGCGGCTCAAAGCTTCCCTGCGGCTTGGCATTTTATGCATGTCTCCATGCTTCTTATTCAAAGTATTCCAAATTTACAATTTGAAAACTTTGAAGGGGGTCTTGTAGAAGCATGGAAAAGATATATTTTATGCGGATCATCACTCCATGCGGCTAATTGGACTCGAGCCGCAGAAGCAAGGCTCTCGAAGATCCCATGCGACCAAGTAAAACCGAGCCACGGAAGCAAGGCTCTCAAAGACTCCATGCGGCTAAGTAGACTTGAGCCACAGAAGCAAGGCTCTCGAAGATCCCATGCGGCCAAGAGAAACCGAGCCGCAAAAGCAAGGCTCTCGAAGATCCCATGCGGCCAAGAGAAACCAAGCCGCAGAGGGAAGGCTCTCGAAGATCCCATGCGGCCAAGTAAAACCAAACCTCAGAAGGAATGCTCCTGGAGACCCCATGTGGCTAAGAAGACTCGAGCCGCAGAAGTAAGGCTCTCGAAGATCCCATGCGGCCAAGTGAAACCAAGCCGCAGAAGGAATGCTCCTGAAGATCCCATGCGGCCAAGTGAAAGAAAGCCACAAAAGGAATGCTCCTAGAGACCCCATGCGGCTAAGAAGACTCGAGCTACAGAAGCAAGACTCTCGAAGATCCCATGCGGCTAAGTGGAACCAAGCCGCAGAAGGAATGCTCCCAAAGATCCCATGCGGCCAAGCGAAGCCAAGCCGCAAAAGAAAGGCTCCTAAGGCCACTATACGGCCAAAACGATTCAGGCTCTACTTTATGGGGGGACAAGTGTCAAGTTGACCAAGTCTCAACCACCCAGATTTGTTGCAACAAAGAAATCTCAATAAATCCACCAACTGGCAGCCAAAGAGCGAGTCTTCGTGTGTTGTTATAGCCACGTGGCCACGAGACCATCTATGCGGCCCAAAATATACTTCATCCCGAAATCACTATAAATAGCAGGGTACCACACCCATGCTAAAGGTTGGCAATTTTCCTCACGAGCAAAGACTATGTTTGATAGTCTAAGGAGTAAGGCAGAGTTTCTACACTTTCCCGAGCCTCCATCGTCACCCCCCAGAATCAAAATTTAAACAATTGTACTTAGATCGTTCCCTAGGATTTTATTTCTAGGCTTTCTTCTGTAAAAGTGAGTTTACAATCAAGTTCAATTCATCTGTAATTTTTGTACTTGATATTTAATGGCAAACACCCACTAGCTTCAAGAAGAATAGATAATTAATGTAAAGCAGATCAAGTCTTCGGGACCTTGCAGATCATTTCACAAAATCTCTCCCAAAGTCCATATTTCATAAGTTAGTATACCATATTGACCTAAGAAAACTTCAACATACAAGCATATAAATATAGTAAATATAATATTTTTTAAATAATTTTGAGGGGGGCATCCTGCCCATACAAGCATCCTGAAGATGCTTATAGAGACATCCTGAAGAATGTCTTTATGCATTGTAGTATTTTTCTTCAATAATATTTTTTACTGGAATTTTCTTTCGAAATGATTTTAACTAGGCATTAGAAGTTGCACCAACTTGGATTCCTGAAGAATACGTTGTACTATTTTTCTCACTTTAGATTTTTCCAAGATGTGGTTTTTTTAATATTTTTTAATGAGGTAATGATTAAAACGAATACCTATGAGAGAGTGTCGTAAACAGTAATCTATGGATAACCACAAATAGTGGCTGTCACATCTTGTTTAATCTAATATACACACAAATTGCATCTAGCAGCTTTGCGCAACCTGGGAACCCCTTTGGGCTGCCCTTGTTGGTGCAACTTGGGCACCCCCTTGGGCAGTCCCTCCCCCTACTGGGCGCAACCCAGCCTTGGCTGAGCGACGCTCACCTTGGCGTATTGGTTCGCACATCATACTGCTTGGAGCAACCTGGGTTCCAGGTTGGGCTGTCCTCGTTGGCACAACCTGGGCCCCCTATTGGGCAGCCTTCTCCCCTACTAGGTGCTATCCATGGGTTGGGGCAACCTGTGGTGCCATCGTTGGCACAACCTGAGGCCACCCTGCTGGGCGCATCCGGGGACCCCCTTGCTGGCCTTTTTCGGGCATTTTCGGCAAGGGCTTATGCTCGGCGCAACCTGGACACCTGTCTGTGCTCTTGAAGCCCCCGTCAAGCTGCCAACTAACTCACACCCATCTTTTGTGGTTGGCGCAATCCATACTGTCAGCTATAGCGCAACCTGGGCCCTTGAATGGCCTAGGCGCAACCCAGATACCTTCCAGGGCACAAGTCACACCAACCTCATCTATGGCGCAAGGCAACACCCAGGTTCCCCCTTGTCGCAAGGAGTATCTACCTCCTCCACCGCCACCCTGGGTGTGGTGCAACACGCTCCCACCATCCCATCCTTGAAGACTTTGGCACATTCTGGTACCATACAGGCTGTGACGAGTTCGGGTGATCAGGGCCTACCTCCCCAGGGCCCCTCGGCTCCAGCGACCCTATCCTTTGCAGACATAGTCAAACCTGACCGCATGAAGGCAAAGACCCTGATGGTTCCAAAAATGGACCTACCTGAACTGGATCTCCCTCCAGCTGACGCACAAATTATCTGTCACCCCGCTTTCCCGAAATTATTAAATTTTGGTATTTTTTGGGTATTTTAAAAATAATTATTTCAGTTTATTTGGTGGTTAGTTCCTTTTTAATTTTTTGAAAGAATTTAATTGGTTATTAATTATTAGGGTTTATTTCTTCTTTATGTTAAGCTAATGTTCTAACAAAACATTATTTGAAATTCAAATTCTTTCTCCCACATGGGAGAACATCAAATTTAGTTCCCCTAAAATTCCCTCCATTTCTTTTCCCTTCCTCCAAGTTTCTAACAACTTGGTAACTAACTATAACAACTTTCTAACAGCTACTGGTACAATTTGTAATAAAAACTAATTATTGGGGTCTTTTTGGTAAAATATCCATTCTTTCCTTTCTATTTAACAGCGAGAGAGACTGAGCTCTCAGTCTCAGTCGAGTTCTCTCAATTACTCAAATTTCTTCCAGCCCCAGTCTCTTTCTTCCCCCAAATTTCCCTAAGCCCTAACCCTAATTTCTGAGGAGATCCGGCCATGGCGACCGGCGGCGGGGTTCATTCCTCCACGGTAACTCCGACGGTGCTCTACTGAGTCTCCACTCCCTCCTTGGCGGTGCACAGTCCCTTCGGACGGTTCTCGACAACCAGGCGGCGGTGCTCCGTTCGTCTCGAGCGGTAGCACAGACTTCTCCAGCAGCGAGTCTTCATCCACGGCGAGGCGAGTTTGTCGACGGCATCGATCTGCTCCTCTGCGATGAGCGGCCGACTTAGAGCGTCGTTCTTCTCCGACGACCACGAGCTCGACGACTGTACGGGTGCATCAACCTCTGATCCCAACGAATCCTCAGTAATGATGATGGCAGGAGAATTGATGATAAATTCTTTGTGAGTCGCATTGATCTTCTTTTTTCCTTAACTACTTCCAATTTCAATTGGCCGATCTTTGATTGATCTGAATTTTCAGATCGGATCGATGTTCCTTTTGAACGAATGACAGCGATCATCTTTGAAATCTTGGTGAGCTTCGATCTTCTTCGACAAACAACATCAACTCTGATT
Source organism: Iris pallida (assembly GCA_029216955.1). NCBI lineage: Eukaryota > Viridiplantae > Streptophyta > Magnoliopsida > Asparagales > Iridaceae > Iris > Iris pallida. The sequence goes on from JANAVB010039418.1 coordinate 2,883,065, forward strand.
CGGCACCAGAGAGCTCAGGATCAACTCAAATTCTTGATTCTGGTAAGTGTCAGCCCAAATCGAACTAGTTTTCCTTATGATCTGAAGTATTTGGGTGATTGGATCTTGGATTTCTGAATCTAGTGATTTGATTTGATCCTTCAAGATTCAAGTATAGTTCTGAAACTTCTTGTTTCTTATTGCCTATCAACTATTCTCTTAATTGTCCAGATCGAGTGTCGGTTCGTGTTCAGAGGAGAGAGGGACTGTATCGAGTACGATTTTTTGTTTGCTTCCATTGCTCAGTTGAGAGCTGCACCTCTCAGGTATCTTTCTTCATTCTTTTGATGTTGTAGAATATTGTGTGTATCTAGAATTAATAAGAGTTTTGTGTTGTTTGTGTTCAGTCGTGTGTGTGTTCGTGTCCAGTAAAGTTGATCATGTCCATTATTGATTGTGTCAGACATTAGGGTTGTGTGTCAGAAGGAGTTGGTACTGCAGTATTAAAGTTGGCTCGAAGGAAGATTGGATGGATTGGGATTAATACAGTAGGTTTTGAGAATTTTGTATGTTTTGATGAGTTTGGGCTTTATTACTGAGTTGGGTTTATGTATAATTATAGTCATGTATATAATTTTTTGTGATGTTGGGTCATGATTGGTCTGTGTTAAGCAGTATAACTGACAATGGCCAGAGACAGGTGTGCGTTAGGGAGAAGTGAGGTTATAACAAGGGCTGGGTTCTTGTATAATCGAGCTTGGATTTTATTTTACTATGATGTGTTGCTTGGCCTGGGCTTGGGTTGGTATTTAGCTGCTAGGTTTGAAGGGTATGGAGCCAAAGGTTGTGTATACTTGCTGGGTTGCTTTACTGCTTGTATGCGAATACTTGATGATAGCAGCAACAGTGGTGAACTGGTTTGGACCAGTTTAGTATGGTTGGGTTCCTTTGTGGCTTAGCATGGGTTTGACTTTTGGTGTAGTTGATGAGAAAGAATGGCTGTGTATGCTTTCAAGTTATATAGATTAGTAGACTTTGAGTCTATACATGGTGTTTGCTTGGGATTTAATTGGGTTTGTGATGGAGCTTAGATCGGGGTCAGGGATGAAGTTGTGGTCAAGCATAATTAGTTATTTACTGTTAAGAATTTTAAATTGTTCTTTAGATAAATTTTGTACTAATATCAAAAATATTGTATAATATCCTTCATAGCAAAAGATTTAGAAAATATTTAATGCATACATTTTTTTATAAAGTTTATCTACAAATGATAGATAAAACCATATGATCAATATTTTGTAAAAGTTTAGATAGTAGGTATTTTCTAAAAATGAGAATTTTGATAAATCTAGTTTAAAGTATTTTCACCAATATTTATTTGGATAAAGTATAATGTATATATATTTTTTCTAAAATATTGTTAGTTAGTTTTGCCCATATTTAGTATAGAAATAGATAAATTATCTATTTACAGTAGCGAGCTACTGGTCATTAATTAGAATCCTAACCAACTTATATCTAAAATAGGTGGACATAGAGATTACGATCTCCCTACTCTCGATCTTCTAGAGCGAGGCAAGTACACCGACTCGAACCCTTTACTCTGTATTTCTGTCTTGTTTCATGTTCTCATATTGACACGTTGTACACACGATTGTTCATTGTTCATCGTTCATCATTCATTGTTCATAATTTATTATTCTTTACTTGTACATTGGGTGGGGAAATACTACAGATATGTGACCAATCCTATTTTAGCTAGGCATTGACTAATAGCTTAGGTCTCACATAATGCACGTGGGACTCTAAGTCGTACCATTATTCATGTGCTCTTGTTCATTGTTTATCCAGTCGGTCACATACTCTGATAGTTATTTCAAATATATATTACACCGATAGTCTAGTTCATTGTTCAGGATCTGGTACTATAGTTCATCGTTATTCATGTACTACAGTTTCATATACCTGTCTTGTACCATAGTTCATATTGTGGCTCTTTTCATGCATTTCAGTTTACATTGTTTAGTGCTTCTTGTCGGAGTTGTACTTTTCTCTTTTTCTGACAGGATACGTTGCAGGTATCTTGAGGATATGGTACCACCTTGGGTCAGAGCCCAGAGATGGTGGAGTTGTGGTTCAGGATGGACTTAGAGTTGCAGTGCCCTATATTAGATCATTTTCTAGTTTATTAGAGTTGTATCATGTATATTACATTGAGGATTTCAGGATTGTATAATTTTATTCATGTTACCGGATTTGTCTCCGGATGATATTGTACTAATAACTTGTGGATTGTGGTGATTCTGGGAACATGTATAGTAGCTGTGTGGTTTTATATATCTTGTATCTTGGAGTTTTTCTTAGAATTGTACAGCTTACTTTGTCATGTCCATCGACGAAGGCTGGGCATGTCCGACTCGTGTCCGATTATTCGGAAGCAGGTCGTGACATTATCAGCTTCCCTTTCTCATCAGTTGAAATATCCTCGCTATCGGAACTATTTCCATACACCTTTGTGCTTAAGTTCACCACGGGCTGCCCCAAAATTCATAGGGTCCAAGAAGTCATGGCCACCTGGAAACTTGAAGCTAATTATAGGGTTGCTCCTCTGGACCTAAAGCATATTCTCCTCCACCTAGCCAATATGCCTGACTACAACATAGTCAGGACTAAGGGATCATGCAAAGTCGATGCGTACACTATAAAAATTGTCAAATGGTCCCAGGACTTCAATAAGACGGAAGAATCCCCCATAGTGTTCGTATGGGTCACTTTCCCTAATCTCCCCCTCATATGCTTTGTTCTGAAGGCGATCAAGCGGGTGGCTAACTCATTTAGTACCTTTATGGCCATGGCAGCGAAAACCAGAAATATAACTAAAGCAAACTACGCCAGTCTGCATGGAACTAGACGTCTCCAAAGAGCTACCGAAGACAATAGAAATCCTCCTGGGAGATAAGCCCCATACTCAACAAATCATCTACGACAGCAACATCCTATACTGTAAACACTGCCGCATGTGCGGACACTCTATGGAAGCTTGCTACAGGGCACACCCGTCCCTTAAAAATAAAACCAACCATAAAGAAGCCGCTGCTCAGACAACAAAGAAAAATAATAAACAACTATTGCTCTCTCTCCCTAACTCCCACATGCAGTTTGAGGACAACTCAGGCAGAGGCAGGGACCAAAATCGCAGTAAGAAGATCATCACCTCCTCGCCAAAGAGTTCTAACTCCCACATCAAAATATCCAACCTAAACCTGACCAATAAATTTGATATCCTCGCTTCTGAGCAGGGAGATACTGAAACAGAATCTGTAGAACCCCTCGTGCCCGGCAACCAACTGATGATCCAGATCCCCTAGGAACCATTGGTTACTACTGCTGATTCAGCCGCATCCTACACCAATATTACGGAGAACAGTAACTAGGAAGCGGCTATCCAACCAGAGGTAAAACACATTGTGGACGACCTTCCGGCGTCCGAGAGTAGAGGTCATGAGATTCCACCGACCGGGGAGACCCTAAGGGCTGGGCTTCTGGACACTTCAGAGACCTCTCCTTCTAAAGGTAATGGGAATAATGCCTAGGGTGCGGAACCACAGTCGTCCGTGCACAGACCGAGTCCCCCCAACCAACCGGCAGGGACCTCTACAGCAGCCCCGGATGGTAAATTTGTCCGTGAGCACAGTCGATACAGCATTCTTGCTATTGTTGTCGAGTTCAAGACCGACCTGGCAGGTCAAAAATCTTCGGAATAAGGGGAACCCACAAACACAGATATATAAGCATGGAATTTCAAGCGCATCTATAGGCCAGAATTCCTATGCGCTCAACCCAACCATGCGACCAACTCAAATGCGCCAGGAAGCTCAAACAGATACTTGGCACAACAAAAAAGTACAAGTTGAAAGACATTGAAAAGAAGGCTTTTATTTCATATGAAAGTCTATTACATGTCTAAGGCAAGGCTTTACAAATAAGAACTTCTACAAAAAAAAACCTAAAGCTAACAGCCAGGTGCAGCAACTGCTATGCGCCCCATGCCAGGCGCATCATCTGTCAGGCGCATCACTCTGATGTCTTATCTAGGTGCACCGTCTCGTCATTAAGGCACAGGCGCATCAACACCAATCAGACCTTGTGTAGCATGAGGAGGAGCTCTCCTAGCTCGACAAGGATCGCGGTACGATGCCCCGGACTTTGGAAGCAACAGGCACACTTGGCAGCCTGTGGCTCTGCCAGCATAACGAAAGACAGAGCGCGGCCGCCCCAATCTTTGGATATAACAGGCACGATCGGCCTGTGTCGAGATTCATCGATCCCGATATTTGGATACAACAGGCACTATCACAGAAGCTCAGAGCGACGGAAAGACTAGGGCAACGCATCTTCACCCTCGGAAAGAGCTCGAGTTCGGCAGTTCGCCAAAGCGGAGCTCCGGCCAAGTTCATCTTTACATCGAAATAAAAAATGAAAGTAAAGCTTTCCCTCATGCGAATATTTATAAGCATGGGCAGCCTACACCCGAGTGCCAAATTGCCGACGTTCCAAATTCTATGCAATAAATTTGCAATAATAGCAAATGCATCTGTCGCCTCGTATTCGGCTAAGTCAAGGCAACCATTAACGCCTCGAAGAACCCAACAGGTGGGCCAAAGAGGATGCGACACATTGGCAGATGCATCGTCTATATCATGCGCTCCCCATGGATGCGCCCAGCGGGCCATAGCCATGTGCCCAGAATGGCACTAACCAATGCAACCCTCTTCATCAAACATTTAATGCTGAATGACAAAGACGACAACGCATTCCAAGAGCCGTCCAATCAGCTGTGCAGAAAATAAAGCGCCGCTGATGTCAGCACCATCATTATACCTTGGGTCGACAACTACTATGTGGCCAACCAATCATTCGTATGCACCTCATGGCCATGCGCCCAGAATACTTCGTGCGCCCCAGTGGTCATGCCCTCCGGCTTACTTCTGATCCCAAGCAACAGAAGACAAAGCTCTGCATGCGCCTCAAAAGCCATGCACCTGGACTTGCTCATGGCTCCTAAAGATTATGAGACCAAGTCGCCTCCCCTACGCCTGATTTTAGGCGCACCCTGATGCGAAACTCTGCAAGTGCCTCAAAATCCATATGCCTAGACCCGTCTATGATGCCTAAAACTCATAGACTAAGTCGCCTCCATATGCCCAATCCTAGGCGCACCCCGACAGATCACTCTCCTCCAAAACTGAGATCTTTGAGGCACAGGCATACGCCATGCGTCCCTTGACTCAGTTCTATTCAAAGAATGGGTGATAACCACCCAAGATCTCAGCAACAACCAAATCTCCGCAATTGCCACGTGTCAGCTCCATCGCAGTCCAGCGCTGCAGTCCAGCAGATTCAGCTTCAATCTAGGGCGCATCAACCATGCACCCCCGCCAGCATCAGCCACGTGGCGTCCCTACGTCCAGGTGTAGAAGCATGGAAAATATTAGAATAAAAGCATAGATAGCCCATGCGGCTTTGGGTAGCAAGCCTATGCGGCTCATACTGGAGTTGCCCCATGCGGCCCGAAAGAAGACCCTCAGACTCATGCGGTTCGGGGATATATGCGGTTCAGCAGGAACATGCGGCTCAATTGACGCCACGTGTGATCCCCCCCACAGCTGGCTACGGGAGTAATGGCCTCATTTAATGCTCTGACACGACTCGACGGCTGCGACGTCTCTGACATAAAGCATCATAATGGCTCTGCCATAATGACAGACTCCTCGGGGAAAGAAGACAATCTCTGACCCGATCTGTTAGAAATCCTAGATTGCCACGTGGCAAAAGTCTCATGCGGCTCGGGTAGAGAACAGCTTCATGCGGCTCAGCAAGGAATCACTCTAATATGATTAACAGGAATCCGCCATATGCGGTCCACCCATTAGCCTGGTCTATGCGGCTCAATACCATGTTAACCCTGCGGCTCGCAGAGACTACGCATATGCGGCTCACGGAAAGTTCGTCCCCTGCGGCTCGCAGAGACTACGCATATGCGGCTCACGGAAAGTTCGTCCCCTGCGTCTCGATGAGGCATTGACTCATGCGGCTCATGAGGAGTATCTTCCTGCGGTTCAAGTGTTGGCCATCCTATACGGCCCTGGCAGGACCTTCAATTAAAACACGTGGCATTGAAGATTCAACCGAATCCCAACAAGAATATTTGATACCATTATCATAATTACCGAGATCAGGGCATATCATTTATCATCAAGCCAATAGGACACGTGGCGAGCAATCAAATATTGGCATAATCAATCACGAGGATTTAAAGCAGTCAGCATTAACTGCTCATGAGATTTGGTGCTATCAGCATTAGTGGCCGAGATTCATTATGATCAGGATCAAGGGCTCAGATAGAATGAAGGAAGCGCCGACATTCCAAACAGATAATCGTCAGCAAACCCTAATGATCACACCCCACTCTTATAAATAGCCAGCATCATTCCCTTAAAAAAAAAAAGAAGAAGAAGAGGAGAGAGAGAGGTCGGCAACAAAAGAATAAAAAACTAAGAAGAAGGAGATCTACACAGAGAGAGCTCCCCTTTTTTTTTCTTGATACTCACAGAGAGAGAGAAGCCAGGAGAGCCACCCGAGGAGAGTAAGAAGAGCCTTTCTTCGTCAACGCCAAGCAGATCTTCCCCGAGCCAAGGCTGCATACTGATCGTCCAAGGAGTAAGGCAGAGCGGCCGTCGCTTTCCCGAGCCTCTATCGTCACCCCCCAGAATCAAAAATAAACAATCGTACTTAGTCTGCTGTACCTAGGTTTTCGTCCCTAGGCTTTCTTTGTACGAGCGAGTTTGTATTGTGAGTCTAAGTTCAGTCCTCCGATAATTGTTCTGTTCTTTTACAATCAATGGCAAACACGATGGCGACTCTGCTGGGGACTAACTTCTCCACGGCTGAGGAGTTGGTGACGCAATCGGATGCAGCCAAACTTGGCTCCACACAACAGAAGATGGTCGTCCGCTTCGACCAACAGGCGTTCGAAGAGATGCTCTCTGAAGGCAGCGCTGGCCCTGTCCAGAAACGCACCCGTACCACGAAGGCTCGTAAAGAGTGGAGGCCAAAGTCATTTGCTCCTCTCCAAGCCCTCGATGGGATACCCTCGGTCGCTCAAAACGGCGAGAAAGATTCTCCTGCGGCCCCACTTCAGATCGCAGATATCTCTGCTGTCCCCAAGTCCGGCAGAAGAAAACACTATGATGCTGGACTTGCAGGGCCAAAGAGGGTCTCTGCTCAACCTGAACCGCAGAGAGGTTTTAGCCGCAGAAAGAAAATCCATGCGGCCACAACCGTCAACCACATGTAGAAAACTCACGCGGCCACTTCTGTCAGCCGCATAACTTATGCAGCTACAGTTCCCAACCGCATGGATGAGATTCATGCGGCTAGTAAAGTCAACCGCTTGCAGAAAACCCATGCGGCCACAGATGCCAACCGCATGCGGACAGCCTGCACGGCCGTGACTCCTAACCGCATAAGAACTTGTCCCACAACAGAAGACAGTCGCATGCAGATAGCCTGCACGACACCCAACGCTAGCCGCATAGCGTCTCTACCGCGCTTCTCTCGATCAGTTTTCGACCGACTCTCATGCGGTCCTAACTCTGATCACTTTCTGGATGAAAATCCAGACTCTGTGATACCTAATGTGGACTCTTCCTATTACGCACCCACAAGTGCTAAAAAGAAAAAGTCTAGGGCAGCTCGGGCTCATCAAGTCCAGACAGCTGCCCCAACCTCTGACTATCGGGGCGTCCCGCTGAGTATCACACGGGCCTCTGACGGGAAGTTGTATAAAACCACTCGAGTCCAGCCCCCGGCGGCAAACGGGCAAAGTGGTTCCTCTGACCTGCGTGAAGCTATCCTCCACAAACGCAAGGAAAGAGAAGGAGCCTCAGCATGCAGAGAGTCCTCACAGGGACGTCACTGCACCCAGATTATCGTCAACTGCTGTTGCAACAACACGGCAGCAACGGAAGACCGGCCATCCGTCTTCCAAAGATTACAACATCCGAGCTCGGAAGACGAGGCACCTCCCGTTGCCTCCTGCAATTCCGCGAGGAAAGTCCCCGTGGAGGGGAGAGGGAAGAAGACAAGCATCTCCAGTCCAAAGATATCGGCCACTACAGCTAAGAAATTGTCGGCTAAACGGTTGCCATCCACTGGAGTATACCAACACACCCGTTCGAAGACAAAATCTGCTGCAACAGGAGGCTCATCGTCCCCGACCCTGGGGGTCGTAGGAGCTGGGGGTAGTACTCCTCCGAACATCCACAATAATCCAATGTTTCAAGGAGACGAACCCCGAGAAATAACCCTCCCATCGGGTACAACAGATGCTGATATCCCCGAGGACATCCATGACTCTCTAGACGAAGCAAGCTCCGAAGCTGGGAATAGTGTTCCTGCCGAGTCCGAACCTGAAGAGAACATCCCCACATATCCAGATGATTTCTCGACGCATGGGTACGACTCGGATGGTACATCCTCCACCACTCCCTCCGTCACTCCTCATGTGAAGACGGTATTCATGACAGACAGCAATCAAGGCGGTTCCAGCGATCGCCAGCGCATTGACACGTTGGAGGCCATATTGCATGCCTTGGTCAAGTCTGTAGACGAAATCAAAGCGGCACTGCCTACTCTGCAGGGAGTGACACCTGGCCAGACAAGCACCGGTCCCGCGAACAACATAGATTCAAATTCAGCGGCACCAAACCCGGGCAATAATGCTCCCGAGATAATGGCCCCTACCGCGACAGATGAGGCCCGAGAAGTAAGGAAAGAGGTTCAGGAGCTTCGAGCGATGTTTCACGCCCGAGAAAATTCTCAAGACCTCAGAATACGGCAACCATACCCAGCTGAATGGAGGGATGTGCCCTTTCCCCCAAGATATAAGCCGTTCAATATCAACCCATATGATGGTAAGACTTCAGCAAGCCGGTACATCACTTACTTTGAGGTCACCACCGACCATCTGCCCCATGAGGACGCCATCCTCACACGGTTATTCGTTGGGGCACTGGAAGGAGTCGCCTTTGATTGGTACCGCAACCTGCCAGATAATTGCATCCACTCCTTCGCTGGCTTCAAGCGCTTGTTCTTAGAGAGGTTCTATGAGGTAGGGCAGGACGTCACGATGTCTACCCTCATGGACGTCGTCCAAGGAGAGAAAGAGCTGACAAGGAATTACATTGAGCGGTTTCGTCAAACTGCAATGAAGTTACCATCTGGCAACCCGGACTCTTCCTTGATTGAAATTTGCCAAAAGAGACTACTCCCAACAATTAGTCTCTGGATGGGCGAAAGTCAATTCAAGGACTGGAAGGCCTTTATCATCAGCGCTACAAGTGCCGAGGAACGATTGAAGAAAGCTCGCCAACTGGGATTGCATATCTCAGAGGGAGAGAACAAGGGGAAGCATCCCAACGCCAACAACGACAATGGGGGTAGCCCCTCCAACCGAGACAACAAAGGCAAGCAGGCCATGGTGACCGATACAGCCCAGAAGCCCGAGCAACAGCCAGCGGACAAACAATGGCCTCAAATTACTTATTCTTTCGAAGACGGCCACGTCAAGCCTATCTTGGACATGCTTATACAAGGAGATAGAATTCAGCTTCCTCCACCAAGGCGGGAACCTCGGCCTGCTGATTTGGAAAATCCGAAGTTCTGCCATTACCACCGCTACGTCCACCATGCTACACACGACTGCTACCAACTGAAATGGTATATCCAGAACCTCATCGATTCGAACGCTCTGGCTATCGACTTCGAGGAGGTAACCGTAGCAGCCAACATGGTGTCCGTACAATTCGGCAATTTCCCTCCAACAGAGACTCAAGACGGTGTCATGCCCATCCCTCTGGCAACAATAGAAATCACTAACCTTCCGCCTGCCCGTGATCAAACTCCCGGCCTAATACCCCTCACCACATCACGAGGGGAGATCATGTGGGTCCATCCGGACCTAGTCCATGAGGTGACTCAGCCCACTTTACCCTCTAAAAAGAAAAGCGGAAAGGTCAGATCATGTCGTACCGCCTCAGCAGAGGAGGAGGAAGTCTCAGCCGTCACTACCCGATCTGGAGCACAAGCCCAACCAGTGGCCGAGAATCCGACTAATGATCAGCAGCCCACAAACACTGATACTCCGGGACCGGCTCAGCCTTCGACGACCGACAAGCCTAGGCCGAAGGAGACTCGCTTCGACAAATCTCTCCGAAAGGAGACACCTCAGGGGCTGGAGAGGCCCTATAACTTCGACATCTTGGCACAATTGGCTAACACACCGGCCAAATTGTCCTTATACGAACTCCTGAGACTCTCAAAAGATGTCCGTACAGCTCTAAGTGAGGCACTCCAAAATGCCGACGCATACTTGGCTCAGGTCAACCTCACGGGAGATAATCAGCCTACAGATCTCCAAGATAGTGCGTGTACAGGTGCAATGCCCAATATCGTATTCTCTCCGCAGGATATGCTCATCAAAACTAACCTGTACGATCGCCCATTGTACTACACTGGATACATCGGCGACGTAAAGGTAGAGCGAATGCACATTGACCCCGGGTCCTCCATAAGCATCATTCCGAAGGGTCTGCTACATCATCTTCGCATTCCAATGCATCGCCTGACGCCTATAAGCACCGCCATTAGCGGTTTCAATTCGGGCAGGAGCTACCCAATAGGGAAGATTCGCTTGAAATGTCAGATTGGCGATCTCCAATCAGAAGTCACCTGCTACGTCATAGATGCCGACACTTCTTACAATATCCTTCTGGGGCGGCCTTGGATACACGATTACATGATCGTGCCTTCCACGCTACACCAGTGCTTCAAATATGTCGATAAGCACGGCTTCGTGAGGACAGAGTTTGCTGATATCGATCCCTTCAAGGGGGTCGAGTCTTATTACTCAGACTCCTGTCTTTACGAAAAATCAAAGAAGCATCTGGTCGAAGAGGAGGTGCAAGCTCACACCAAGACGACCACAAGATCAGAAGAACCCCTGACAATCCATCTCCAGGCTCGCAAACCGGGCAGTTCTGCACCCCTTACGGCTACTCTGCGTAAGGACGCGATCAGTCTATCGGCGCAAGAAGAGCAGATGAGGATCCGGCTGCCGAGGTCTGGCCAAGTGCCGAGACCCACACCAGGACCTTTTACCATTAGACTACCAAGAGTCGGTCAGCTCCAAGCAGAGAAACTCAATCCCTCCGACAGACCGCTCACGATACGTCTTCCTAAAAAGGGCCGTCACCCCGATGCGAGGTCTGACACTTCCAGCGAACCAGCCACTTCTCGCCCCACGTCAGATGCCAAGCTGGGGGTTGCTAGTCTACCAACAACTCCACGACCTGCTCCTCCGATCGAGCCCCTAAAGATCAAGCTGACTAGGTCGCTCTCCCAGTCTTCATTTATACGGGGAGTGGCCGAAGAAGAACCAGAATTAGCCAAGTATGTGGCTGCCCACTCCGATACCCCTTCCGCAGATGATGTAATCCCTCTCGAGAAGATACCTTATTTTATCAATAAAGGGCTATCTTTGAATTAGATCGAACTCAACAAGCTATGTACAATGTATGCTATGGACCACGGTATAGGCACTCACCTACATACACAGGTGACAAATGTGTACACCGCTATCCAACTTACTCCAGTAGAAGACGCTTACCGAATAATCGAAGGAGGGGACCACCCAATCATCTTCGGCCGGACGAACAACCCGCATCCCCTCACCATGGAAGAGGTCGACTTCGGGTCAGCTAACGGAAGACTGCCTCTGTATCTCTATAGCCCTCAATCCAAATATCTCATGCAGAAACAGGGGTATGATCTAGAGACAACGCCAGGACTGAACTACGGCACTGGACGATGATTACCTTTGAAGACGCCAGCCCCGACGGGCAAACCACGGAACTACTATAACAAAACCCGATGCGGTTTAGGGTATGTAACGCCAACTACGACCCCTGAAAGCTCAGATGAAGAATGCGACTGGCAGTCACACTCAACCGGATCACCAACTTCCGACTTAGACACAAGCATTGGGGACGTATTCAGACAAGTCCTATCAGTCAACATGGCATTTGCCGACGCTTACGAAGAAGACGAGGACATTCCTGAAATTCTCGAGCTTGAGCCGTGGGCCCAACAGTTAGACGCACAATGGGAAAAGCGGTTCGAGCTAAGAGAACCTCCTACGGAGGACGAAGTTATGCAGGTCAACCTCGGCACCGAATCCTTTCCAAAGCCAATCTTCGTCAGTAAAAGCCTAACAGACGAGGAACGAGAATCACTGCTGGAACTCATCAGAGAATACATTGACGTATTTGCATGGAGTTACGAAGACATGTCGGGATTAGATCCCGATATTGCTCTTCATAAACTCAATATACGGCCGGATGCAAAGCCAGTCAAGCAGCAGCAACGACGCTTCCGCCCGGGCATCATGGACGCGATCGAAGCCGAAGTCAACAAGCTGATAGCCAGCGGCTTCATCCGTGAGGAGCAACACCCTGATTGGGTCGCCAATATAGTCCCGGTCCTTAAGAAGAACGGGAAGATCCGAATCTGCATCGACTTCCGTAATCTAAATGAGGCATGTCCGAAAGACGAATTTCCCCTCCCAATTACGGACATCATGATTGACAACACATGCGGCTTCGAACGTATGTCATTCATGGATAGATTCTCGGGATACAATCAAATCAAGATGTCCCCCGACGATAAGAAGCACACATCATTTAGAACACCGATCGGCACATACTGTTACACAGTCATGCCATTCGGTCTAAAGAACGCTGGTGCCACATATCAGCGGGCTATGAGTATCATTTTCAGAGAACATTTGCGCAAAATAGTGAAATGCTACGTCGACGACATCGCTGTCAAGAGTCGTCGCAAGGAGGATCATCTGCAAGATCTAAAAACGGTATTCGACCTGATGCGAGCCCACAACCTGAAGATGAACCCTACAAAGTCGTTCTTGGGCGTATCCAGCGGGAAGTTCTTAGGTTTCATCATCCCTGCACGGGGTATCCATGTAGACCCTGAGAAAACCAAGGCAATAATGGAGATGGGTCCCCCGAAAAATCTCCGCAAACTTAGAGGCCTCCAAGGGAGGCTAGCCTATATCAGAAGGTTCATTTCCAATCTCTCCCGACGATGCCGGCCGTTCACACACCTCATGAAGAAGGGAGTCTCATTCGTATGGGATGAAGAATGCCAACGCGCTTTCGACGACATCAAAGAATATTTGTCAAATCCTCCAGTCCTGGTGGCCCCGGTCCCTGGAAAACCATTCTTGCTCTATGTACGAGCAATGGAACACTCCCTCGGTGCCCTGCTGGCACAAAATAACGACGCAGGACACGAACAGGCCATATACTACCTCAGCCGAATGATGGTCGCGCCCGAACACCGATACACTGCCGTGGAGAAAGAATGCCTCGCCTTAGTGTTCGCTATTCAAAAGACGCGGCACTATGTTACAGGACAAACCATACATGTGATCTCACGGGTAAATCCCCTCAGGGTCCTCATGACTAAACCAGGGGCGCTCAGCTCTCGCCTCGCTACCTGGGCAATACTGCTATCCCCATATCATATGATCTTCGTCCCACAGAAGGCTGTCAAGGGTCAAGCCCTAGCAGACTTTTTGGCAGCCCACCCAGGATCGGAGTCATCCAGAATTTATGAAGAGATCCCGGACGAGGTCGCCGATTCGAATACAGCCACTCACGATAACATATGGCGAATGTTCTTCGATGGCGCCTCAAGAACCGGACCCAAGGGAAATATCGTCGTCGGGGTCGGAGTGGTATTGATCTCTCCTACCGGGCTAGTGATCAATCGTGCCAACTCTCTCACGGAACCCTGTTCCAACAATGTGGCCGAGTACAACGCTTTGGTCATTGGCCTCCAACTCGCAAAGGAGCTGGGTGTAGAATATCTCGAAGCATACGGCGATTCACAATTAATCGTCAATCAGATTCGGGGGTCGTACGAAGTCCGCCATGAAGACATGATCCCCTACCACCAAATAGCAATCAACATTATCTCCTCATTCGAGGGATTCTTCATCGAACACGTCCCCAGACTTCAAAATATCGAAGCCGATGCCCTAGCAGGCCTTGCCGCTTCCTTAGCAGTGCCGAACCAAGCGCATCACTCGGTTGAGGTGATAGGCCACGAACTGGTCTGTCCCAAGAACAATATTCAATTCGTGGCGAGCTATTCCGCCCGGACGGTCGACGAAACACCAGACTGGAGACAGCCATTCATTGACTTCGTCGTATACGACATCCTCCCGGAGAACCCAAGGGAAGCCACCTCCATCAGACGGCGTTCTCTCAGATTCTTCTACGACACAGAGACAAAAATGCTGTATCGGCGATCCTACGACGGATTACTACTCCGGTGTTTGTCAAACGCAGAAGCCAAAGAAGCTGTACGAGAAGCTCACGATGGTGTCTGTGGGGCCCATCAGCCTGGCCCTAAGCTACAGGACCGCCTTCGCCGTATGGGCTACTACTGGCCCACGATGGTGGCAGACGCAATAGACTATGCCAGAAAATGCAAGGCTTGCCAAGTCCACGCAGACTTCATTCACCAACCCTCCGAGTTTCTACATCCAACGGTGGCATCCTGGCCATTCGAAGCATGGGGAATGGATATCATTGGCCCAATCACCCCACCTTCCTCCCGAGGACATCGCTTCATACTTGCGATCACCGATTACTTCTTCAAATGGTCGGAAGCCGTCCCACTCACAGAAGTTAAGACTTCAAACGTGATCAGCTTCCTTAAGCATCACGTCATCTACCGCTTCGGACTACCGCGAAGGATCATCCATGATAATGGTCCACAGTTTATAAGCCATGCATTCTACCGATTCTGCGATAAGCACCGCATTCAGAATGTCACTTCGACACCATATAACCCAGCAGCAAACGGGTTGGCAGAGGCATTCAATAAAACAATCATCAAACTTCTCAAGAAGTTTGTCTTCTCCAACAAACGCGACTGGAACGAGAAGCTCGGCGAATGCTTATGGGCTTATCGCACCACAGTTCGAACAGCTACTGGGAATACACCATTCTCTTTAGTATACGGGAGTGAGGCAGTCCTCCCTCTGGAAACTCAGATTCCCTCACTCTGCGTCGCCCTCACTTATCAATTGACAACGGATGATAACTATCGACATCGATTACAAGAGTTGGAGGCCTTAGACGAAAAGCGCCTACTAGCCCAGCAAAGGATCGAGCTATACCAAGCACGTATCTCAGGAGCCTTCAATAAGAAGGTCAAAATCAGAACATTCCAAGTGGGCGATCTCGTTCTGGCAGTTCGGAGACCAATGGTCATGACTCACAAAACCGCAGGCAAGTTCCAGCCAAAATAGGAAGGTCCATTTGTCATCGAGACCGTGTTCTCCAACGGCGCCTACCGCCTCGCCAAGCAGAATAGGGACTTGCTTATGTTGCCCGTCAACGGCAAGTTTCTGAAGAAATACTATGTTTAGACAACATTCTCCAAATTATCGAGTCATGTACCCTCTTAGTACCCCTGAACTCGCACCCACCATTTTCCAAATTATCGAGTCATGTATCCATTGATACCACTGAACCCACATCCACAACATTTCAGATTACTGAGCCATGCACCCGCTGGTGCCACCGAACTCTCATTTCCTCAATATTCTAGAAAATCTAAATTATGTACTTACATTCCGGTCACTCTCTTAGATAGTAAGTCACGTATAATCATACCTCTGAACTTTCTTTCTGAAAGAGATCCTCCCTCATGATCCACTACCCGTACTCCCAGTGCACAAAAAGGGTAATCGATCCACTAATCTCCGAAACGACCATGTCCTCATTACCTCTGAGTCGTTTTCACCTCCACCAAAAACAAACCGCCCCCTCGCATAGAACTTCCATGTCCTCCTACCTCTGAGTAATTCTATGCACCCCTTCTTCATTGGGCCCACTCCTGCCACGTCCTCATTACCTCTGAGTGGGAAGGCTCCGTCGAAGAAATCACCATACTTGCCATGTCCACATTACCTCTGAACAAGTATGTTGGTTCCCTTTCAACCTATTGTCCGTACCCACAACCAGGGTGCGACAAGGATAATAGGTCCACAAATGTCCTCTGTTGACCACAAATGTCCTCTGTTGACCACAAATGTCCTCTGTTGACCACAAACGTCCTCTGTTGACCACAAATGTCCTCTGATGACCACAAATGTCCTCTGTTGACCACAAACGTCCTCTGTTGACCACAAATGTCCTCTGTTGACCACAAACGTCCTCTGTTGACCACTATTGATTATAGAAAAGTCTTCTGTGAAGTCTTCCCCTACCATGTTCTCATTACCTCTGAGTAGGAAGATTCCACGGTAAAACCCTCATGTTTGCTACGCCCTCGTAACCTCGGAGAAAATATGACTGGCTTCCTTCTAACTTGTTATCCTTACCTAAAACCAAGGTACGCCTAGGGTAACAGGTCCACAAATATCCCTTGCTAAGCTTCTTGGCATAAATCCACCATCTTACCATGCCCCGGGAGCCCAGCTGCTCTACGGCATTCCTTTCCCCATTACCGAGAACATCCATGACCATTTTGTCATGGCTGTCCCGGACATCCTGATCAAACTTGTTATCCGTACCTAAAACCAAGGTACGCCTAGGGTAACAGGTCCACAAATAATCCCCCAGCAAGTCCGATTCCATGAACGCCGATACAAGAAAGAAAAGATGAGTTAAAACATGCTCATTTATCCAAAAATCAAAGGGCTACATCATTGGGGATCACATCCCTTGCAAATAAAAATATACACATATGAAAAAAAAAAAAAAAAAGAGGCAGAAGAAGACAGAGGGCGGATCACTGTTCCGGGGCACATAACATCGTGAGACGGTCCTTTATCAAGGCGACCGACCGCTCAAACCTCTGTTTGGCTCGACGCTCAGCTTCCTGGTTCAATACCGCCGGGTCCTCCAGATGAACGTGGGCCTGCCAGTTGTCCTCGAACTTCTTAAAAGAGCGCTCCAGGTTGGCAGAAGTTCGAGAAATCCGCTCGGCCTCCCGAGCAATCGACTCCTGTTCTGCATGAGCAGCCTCCCGCTCTGACTCTAAGAAGGCTAACTCCTTCTGGAGCGCGAGAATCCGCTCCTTCGTGTCAGCTATTCCACGAGAGGCAGACTCTTCCCGGGCCCTACAAGCCTGACTCCGACGACCCAGCCGATCATAGGAGGCGGAAAACTTGTCAAGATCCCCCTGCACAGCCGGCCTGGCAGTTTCTCGAGCAAGCTTGATCTTGTCCCGAGCCGCAACCAGGAAGCCCCGCTCTCGTTCGATCGCGGCAGGCAAACCAGCCTGCCGTACTGCCAGTAGTTGGGTCACAAGTTGGTCAGCCTCTGTCAGCTTAGGCTCCAGGAACGCTGCTAACCCCAGCCCGCCAGGAAGACCCTTCAGAGTGTCAATTTGACCCCGAGCTCCCCGTAGAAACAGAGAAAAAGGGACCCCCCCGGTCCACGGCAGCATTTATACCCCTCCCTAAGTGGCGATAAAAGCTGTCAACCACATCCCGCGTCACCTCGTCCAGAGCCTCCGAGGAAACCGGTGTCAGCGGGAGTGTGGCTGGTAGCACGGAAGAAGATGCGACGGAGTCTGCCGCTCCTGCCACCAGAGAAACCAACTCCGCACGGAAAGACGCTTGAACAGCGGCCAACTCCTCTTCAGCAGCCCGCAGGATTTGGATGCTCGACAAGGTCGAGAAGTCGACTTCCGGAGCCGTGTCAACAGCGGAAGACGAGGCGAAAACCATTGCCAACTCCCTCCCCGTCTGCCCGGAGACGGCAGGAGGCTCTTTAACATGAGAGAGAGGAGAAGAAACATTCCTTTCGTCCGGATAATGGCCAACCAAACTCTCCCTGGGAACATCCGCGACGGGAGGTAAAAGGTCAGGACCTGCAGGGCCAAGGCAACCATGAATCGACTTGACCCGAAGGATATGTTGATAGAGCGAATAAGCCCCTTCGGTAGTCAATATATGGCCTATCTTACCAATGGAGGAGTACGGAGGCTGAGGTTCGTTTACAGCCACCATAGCCTCCTCACCAATAACCTCCGAATCAGGAATCAGAGAGTCGTCCCCGGGAGAAGAGGTACTGAGAACGGTGTCATCTCGATGAAGCTCAACAACCGCAGGTGTTTGCCATTAAAATTGTTTTGATTGAAATCTTAATACAAACAGAACAGTGATACAATATAGGACTTAGATGTAGTCCTAGGAGTACACTTTTGTTTAAGCTGGGTCCTTAGTGCCAATGGAGCGAGTGGTAATGCGTTGACTTCGTTGACCGGCTGACGACGGTTATCGGTTCTCTGAAGGTGTTGATTGCTCTGGGTGCTGGAGCTTGCTGAGAGGAGGAAGACGTTGAGTGTCTAGAACTGCCTCTCCGGTGATTCTCTGTTGTGGATTCTCTGTGAGTCTTGTGTTCTGAGTCTCTGTGTGTGTGTGAAGGGGATGATCCTTCTATTTATAGTTTTGTAGGCTGGCTGCTCATGCGCACATGTAGGATGTGCCGGTGTGGGGACGCCACGTGGAGGTTGCTGATGGAGGCGCATGGATGCTGCGCCCTGATCGAGAGGGAGAACTCTTTATACTGCTGTTGTGAGCCGGCACGTAGCAGGGGGAAGATCTTTTCGTTGCTGAAATCTTGGACGAGTTGAGTCAAAAGACACGTGTCGTCGACTCATGGTTCGAAGATCTTGAATTTGGTGGAGAGGAGTGCTCTGGTGGGCTACGCCTTGGATTGGGCGCAGGAGGAGGCTGCGGCTCATAACCTTTAGGAGTTACAAACCATTTGGGGCGCATGGCTTTTGAGGCGCATGCAGGCGACTTTCCTTCTGTCTTTCGGGATCAGAGATCAGTCTGGGGCGCATGGCTTTTGAGGCGCATGCAAAACTTCAACCGGAGACTCTTCTCTGTCTTTAGGGATCAGTGAAGGGTTTGAGGCACATGGCTTTTGAGGCGCATGCTAGTTTGGACGCATGGCCGTAGAGGCGCATGCGGGTGTGGACGCATGGTCGTAGAGGCGCATGCGGGTGGCCACGTGGCAGTAGCCGTCGGAATAGAGTCATGATGATGCTGACGTTGCCGACGCTTCGTTTTCTGAATAAAGCTGTCAACCGTTCAGACTCTGGGGAGGCGTGCTGCCAACTCTGTCAGTTCAGCATTTAATGTTGGTGACGTTCGATGGACAGCTGAGTGGGCGCGTCGGTTGGCGTTCCACTCGGTATGGAGATGTGTGGGGGTGCACCCTCCATAATGCGCCGAGTACTGTAGGACGCGTCTGTGTGATGCGCCTGATGCCTAAGGGCGCGTCCGTGTGATACGCTGTCTGGCTGGCGCATCGGACATGTCTTTTAATGATGCGTCTGTCTCGCTCTTCGAGTGCCATAAATAGCCGTTTGGCTGAATTCGAGGCGTCCGGTTCATCCATTTAATGTAAATTCATTGCTCGGAATTCGGAGGGCCATCCACTTGGCGCGTGGGTTTGATCTGCCCGGCCTATAAATAGTGGCATGGAGAGAAGATTTGCTTCTCATTCCCTCACGTACTTCCAACATGAACTTGAACATGCGGGTGCATTCTGTTGACGAAGTACTCCCGAGGGTGAAGATGAGACGCTGTGTTGTCTTCGATGCACTTGAAGGTGACTGTTACATCCAAAAGACGGAGTAGGGGGCTTCTGAGGCAGGCGGAAGGTGCCTGTTGCATCCAAAGATAGGGATGTTCGAGCCTCGTCTCCGTTATTCCGGAAGAGCCGTAGATCGAAATGGCGGTGCTAGGCTCTCTCTTCCTTCAAAGTGGGGTTTCTCCACTTTGATCGTGTCGAAAGCTGCTCCTTTAGCCGCAGTTTTGATCACGGTCTTCCTTCGGCTTTGGAGGCTCTTTCGAAGCCTCCCCTGGCCACAGCATTTACGGTGCTCTTCTCCTCCTTGGTTCCAGCCAGAGGGTTAAATGCTTTGTGTCGAAGCATTTATCGGGCGAGCCTGGTTGGAAGAGCGACACATAACTGGGCTCTGCTCGGCCAGGTGAGCCTGGCTGGAAGAATTTGGCTGAAGGGATGCACATAACTGAGCTGCTGAAGAGATGATGGGATGCGCCTGGATGGAGGCGCATGATATCTGCTGCGCCTCACTGGTGGCGCATAGTGATGCTGCGCCTATCTGGAGATGCATGGTGGCCGCTGCGCTTATCTGAAGGCGCATGGTGGCCGCTGGCTGTAGACTTAGGTTCTTTCCTTTGTAGAAATTCTCCTTTGTACAACCTTTTCTAGACATGTAATAGACTTTTATATATAAATAAAAAGTCCTTCTTCAAATGTCTATACTTATTGACTTTGCTGTGAAGTTCTTCGTCTGAGTTCTGGCGCATGTAGTGTCTGGCGCATGGGCTTTCTGGTTGTGAAATTCCATGCTTCTACAAGACCCCCTTCAAAGTTTTCAAAACTTTTGAATAAGTTTTGGAATACTTTGAATAAGAAGCATGGAGGTCAGGGCGCATGATTTCTGGGCGCATGCCTGTTCGGACGCATGCTCTTCTCAGTTAATGATGATGGTGCCTCGGTAACCGAAAAGATTAATGATGATCTTTTGGTCTTATTTGCTGCTATCCTTGCACAGAACCCGAGGTGACGGCTGAGATCACACGTCATCTGTTCACGCGTGCGACCAAGCCCTATAAATAGGTAAGAGTTTGGAAACCTCGTACCCCAAAGTCGGGTGGGAGTAGGCGAGAAGAGATGGTGAGCTCGTCTGGAGTGCGTATCCCGCCGACAATGATGTCTCTCATGGAGGAAGATCCGGAGGATACTGTTATCGTGGAGGTTCCGGTCAGGAGGGAACCTGAGGGTGCAGCAGCTTCCGAGGTGGCGAAGGCCACAGCGGAGGCTTCACATGGTTTAGCAAGTGCGCAGCTCCCTGGTGATGAAGAGGAATGGAGTTCATCATCTTCCGATGACACCGCTCCGGAGCTGCAGGAGTCTGTTGCGGGGGCAGCAGAAGCAGTGGGGATAGAGGAGCGGGTTGATTCCCCTCCTTGTCATGATGAAGGGAGGTCGGCTGAATCATTACCGAATCCTTCCTTGGCTTCAACCATGGACATAGAGATGGCTACCGATCAGGCGGTAGCGACAGATTCTGTCCCTGTAGAGGGACTTGAGAAGAATGAGACTCTTCTGCCGGTCTTGTCTCCTGGGGCTGGCCAGGAGATAAATGTTGACCTCCCCGTTTTGTCGGGGGAGGTGGCTGATGCTGATAGAATGTCGGGGGAAGAGGTGGCCGTTGACGTCGGTGATTTCTCCGGGCTTGAGAAGGGTAAGGGTGTGGAACCCTCTGTTGCTCCTTCTATTTGGGGTACTATCACGACGCATGTGCAGGCTCCTTCTGTTCCTTCGACTCCTCGGGCTAGCAGTCTGGGCCCTGTTGATGAAGAGCCTATTGCTGTCGAGGTTCGAACCTCTCAGATCGAGGTTGGCGGATCTTCTTCCGGTCCGCAAACTGTAGTAGCTCCCTCAACTCCTGCTATGACGCCGCAGGTGCTGGCGAAAGCCGACGGGTATGTGAAGTTCCTCGTCGAGGGAGTGTACAAAATGCTGGAGAAAGGTGTATCTGCAGTGATGGATGCCAAGGGGAGCTTTGCGGCGGCAAAAGCTTTGGCAATGCCTTGTATCGAGCTGATCCGCATTCACCAGGGCCATGACCATATGGCCGAAATTCTGAAGGTTTCGGTGATGGAGCTGGACGAGCGGCTCGCGGAACTGCAGCGCATCTAACGAAATGACCTCTCAGTCTTGATAGATGCAGAGATAGGGAAGTCGATGGCTGAGATCGAGGCTTCCCATCGAGCCGATGTGAGCAGTTGGGAGCGTAAAGTGGCTGGGACTGAGGCTGCGGCGGAGCAGTTGTCTCAATCTATGAAGAAGACGACGGAGAAGCGGGCTGCGGTGGATGCTAACATCGCAGAGGTTGATGCTCAAATGCGCCGTCTTGAAGACCAGCGGGCCCAACTTCAACTAGAAGCTGATCGTGTCCTGGCTGAACACGTGGCATTCAAGCAGGAGGAAACGACTCTTACTCAGCGGACCCTTGCTTTGGCTCAACAGCGACGACAGCTTGATGAGAAGTATGAGAGTAAAACTTCCGCTGAGGCTGTCGGGTTAATGCGTCAAGAAGCCGAGCTGCGAGTCCAGGCGACTGTGGAAACTCGCACTGCCAACCTGAGACGTCGAGTCAGAGAACTCTCATCCCACCCTGGGGAGGATCGGGGATTGTAGCTTCTCTTCTTTTTTTTATGTGTTTTTTGCAACTCTTGCTGGGGAAATAGCGTATTTCTGTACTCCTTTTGAAAAATAAAAAATATACTATCTCTTTGATGTGTTCATTTTTGATTTTATGAACTTGATGATTTATGTGGACCTATTATCTTTTGCGCACCTTGGTTTTTAGGTACAGATAATAAGTATAAAGGAACCAACATGTTTGCTCAGAGGTAATGTGGACATGGCAATCATTAGGTTCAAATGATAGAATCTTCCTACTCAGAGGTATTTATGGACGTGGTAGGAATGATCCTGGGGGATACGCTGAACAACTCAGAGGTAATGTGGACGTGGAAGTTCTGCGATCAATGTACGACAACACAGGAGTTGTTTGTACGGGATGTTTACTCAGAGGTAATGTGGACGTGGTAAACATGAAGGATAGCGTAAGCTCACGAAATGTAAGGTTCCGCTTTGTAGGATGTAGAGAGACAACTCAGAGGTAATGTGGACGTGGTTATCTTTCTACGGAAGGATGCCACGGAACAGCTGGGTTTCGGAAGCGATTGATTTTGTGAAAAGAGGTTGTTTGGGAAAATACATGTCTTTGAAGGATGTCAAGAATAGTACTTCTTTAGGAACTTGCCGTTGATGGGCATCATGAACAAGTCCCCATTGGGTTTGGCGAGCCGGTAAGCACCGTTTGAGTATACCGTCTCAATGATGAAGGGTCCTTCCCATTTGGGCTCGAACTTCCCTGGTGTCTTGTGAGTTAACACCATTGGCCTTCTGACTGCTAAAACCAGGTCGCCAACTTGGAAAGTTCTTTGCTTGACCTTCTTGTTGAAAGCCTGTGATATACGGGCTTGGTAAAGTTCGATGCGTTGTTGAGCTAGGAGACGCTTTTCGTCAAGTGCCTCCAGTTCCCGCAGACGACGACGTTGATTGTCTTCTTCTGTGAGATCGTTTGTGATTGTCACGCGGAGCGAAGGTATCTGTATCTCGAGAGGCAGTACTGCTTCGCTCCCGTAGACCAGGAAGAATGGAGTGTTGCCTGTTGGGGTCCGTACCGTTGTACGGTAGGCCCAAAGGCATTCGCCAAGCTTTTCGTCCCAGTCGCGTTTGTTGGATGACACAACCTTTTTGAGCAGCCTGACAATAGTTTTGTTGAACGCCTCGGCCAATCCGTTTGCTGCCGGATTGTAGGCGGTTGAGGCCACGTTTAGAATGCGATTCTTGTCACAGAACCTGCTGAAAATGTGGCTGATAAACTGAGGACCATTGTCATGGATGATCCGCCGGGGTACCCCGAAACGATAAATGACATGGTGTTTGATAAAGCTGACCACCCTGGAGCTTTTTACTTCCGCTAGTGGGACTGCTTCCGCCCATTTGGAGAAGTAATCGGTGATGGCCAGGATGAAGCGGTGTCCTCTCGATGAAGGAGGGGTGATTGGCCCTACAATGTCCATGCCCCAGGCTTCGAATGGCCAGGAGGCGACTGTAGGATGTAGAGGTTTAGATGGTGTATGTATGAAGTCTGCATGAAGTTGGCATGCATGGCACTTCTTAGCATATTCCACTGCGTCGGCAACCATGGTTGGCCAGTAGTAGCCCATACGTCGCAGTCGATCTTGCAACTTAGGCCCTGGTTGGTGAGCTCCGCAAGTTCCGTCATGAGCTTCTCGAAGAGCTTCGGCCGCTTCTTCGTTAGACAGGCATCGAAGGAGAAGCCCGTCGAAGGAGCGTCGGTACAGCGTTTTAGTGGCTGTATCGTAGTAGAATCGAAGAGAGCGTCTCCTGACTGAGACGGCTTCCTTCGGGTCCTCTGGAAGGATTCCGTAGACAGCAAAGTCGATGAACGGGAACCTCCAGTCTCGGACATTAACCCCAGTGTTTGTCGGCATGGCGTGAGCCATTTGCAAACATAGGTTATTTCTGGGACAAATCAAGTCTCGGCCAGTTACCGTGACATAGTGTTGAGTCCCAAGGGGCGCGGCCAATGAGGCTGCGAGGCCAGCCAGAGCGTCAGCCTCCAAGTTTTGTAGGCGGGTACATGTTCGATGAAGAACCCAGTGAAGGTTGAAATGATGTTCAATGCAACTTCATGGTAAGGGATCAAATCTTCATGGCGAACCTCGTATTGTCCCCGAATCTGGTTTACGACGAGTTTTGAGTCGCCGTAGGCTTCCAGATGATCCACCCCCAGCTGTTGTGCTAGCTGGAGTCCCATGACGAGTGCATTGTACTCAGCAACATTGTTGGAGTACGGCTTCGAAAGGGAGTATGCGCGCTGGATGACCAGCTGATCGGGGGAGACTAAGACTACCCCCACTCCTGCGATGATTTGGCCATTGGGGCCCGTTCTTGAAACGCCATCGAAGAACATCCGCCAAACGGGGCTTCCTTCAGTGACGTTTGATTCTTGGACTTCATCCGGGATATCTTCATAGAGTTTTGAAGATTCTGGGATGGGGTGTGCAGCTAAAAAGTCAGCCAGAGCCTGACCCTTGACCGCCTTCTGCGGGACAAACACCATGTTGTATGGCGTTAGTAGAATCGCCCATGTAGCCAGCCGGGAGTTTAATGATCCTGGCTTCGTCATGAGAACTCTGAGCGGATTGACTCGGGAGATGACGTGAATTGTCTGGCCCGAGACGTAATGACGAGTCTTCTGAATGGCAAACACCAAAGCCAAGCACTCCTTTTCAACGGGGTTGTACCAATGTTCGGCCCCGATGAGTGTTCGACTGAGGTAGTAGATTGCTTGCTCGTAGCCTGCATCGCTGTTTTGAGCCAGTAAAGCGCCGAGGGAATGATCCATGGCACGAACGTAGAGGAGGAATGGTTTGCCGGCGACAGGTGCCACTAGGACTGGCGGGCTTGTCAAGTAAGCCTTGATATCGTCGAAAGCCTTTTGGCACTCCTCTGTCCAGACGTAAGAGACTCCCTTCTTCATGAGCTGAGTAAAGGGTTGACATTTACCGGAGAGGTTTGCTATGAACCTCCGGATGTATGCCAAACGTCCCTGTAAGCCCCGAAGTTCTCGAAGGTTCTTCGGAGGGTCCATGTTGAGGATGGCTTTAGTCTTCTCGGGATCGACATGAATGCCTTTTGTCGTGATGACAAAGCCCAAGAATTTGCCGCTAGAAACCCCCAGGAAGGATTTAGCGGGGTTCATTTTGAGTTGATGTGCCCGCATGAGATCGAAGACCGTCTTCAGGTCTTGTAGGTGATCTCTTTTGAGGCGGCTCTTGACTGCGATGTCGTCAACATAGCACTCAACTGTCTTGCGAAGATGTTGACGGAAGATGGTGCTCATAGCTCGCTGGTACGTTGCACCGGCGTTCTTCAAGCCGAAGGGCATTACTGTGTAGCAGAAAACACCCTTTGGAGTCCTGAATGACGTGTGTTTTGCGTCATCGGGGAACATCTTGATTTGATTATAGCCTGAATACCCGTCCATGAAGGACATGCGTTCAAAGCCACATGTGTTGTCGATCATTACATCGGTGATTGGGAGCGGGAATTCATCCTTCGGGCAAGCAGAGTTGAGATCCCTGAAGTCGATACAGACTTGTATCTTCCCGTTCTTCTTGGTGACAGGGACGACGTTGGCTACCCAGTCCGGGTGTTGTTCCTCACGGATGAAGCCACTGGTCAAGAGCTTGTCCACCTCCTGATCGATGGCGTTCATGATGTCCGGGCGGAAGCGTCGCTGTTGTTGTTTGATAGGTTTGGCATCTGGTAAGATGTTCAACCTATGCATCGCGATCTATGGATCGAGACCCGGCATGTCTTCGTAGCTCCAGGCGAAGACGTCAATATATTCCTTAGCCAGTTGGACTAAAGATTCTCGGTCTTCTCCCTCCAAGCTTTTGCTAATAAAGATGGGTTTAGAAGAAGACCCATCCCCGAGGTCGATCTGCTCGACTTCGTCTTCGGTGGGAGGTTCTCGTAACTCAAAACGAGACTCCCATTGTTCTCCTAGGCGTTGAGCCCAGGGTTCCTCTTCGAAGGGTTCCGGCGGTTGGTCTTCGCCTTCATCTTTCTGAGGTTGCGCCGATGTCATGTTAGCTGACAGCACTTTCCTGAAGACTGATCCGATACTGGTATCGGAATCCCACGTCGATGCTTCTGACGAGTGGGAATGTTCTATGTCTTCTGCGTCTGAACTCTCTGGAGTTGATGGCGGCGAGACATAGCCTAACCCCCGTCGAGTCCGATTATAGTAATCCTGTGGCTTTCCATTGGGCATCGAAAGCCGGACAGGGAGGTGCCGACCCTTGCCGTAGTTTAGGCCTTTATTGCTTTTCAGGTCGTAGCCCATCTTTTGGATGATGTGCTTAGCCGCATCTGTGTACCGATAGACTTGTACTCTGCCGGTATCAGGTTCGGGCTCGATTGACGGGAGGTCCCGACGACGCTCGATTTTGCCCGAGATGATGGTGCCTTCGTCTCGGGTTCGTGGAGGGACTATGAAGACTCCTTGAGACGGGACTATTTGATTATGGTAGACGGTCGTTACTTGTGTTTGTAACGATCGTAGAGCGTTGTCTAATGTATACATGGCATTCCAGTGTGGAAGACAAGAATAATTGAAAGACACTCTATTATTGATAAAGTACGAGATTTTATCCCGTGGGATTACATTGTCGAAGGAGGGTGCGTCTACATCAGCAGAGATATATTCGCCAAGCTCCTCGTCTGTAAGCACTGGGGCCGGGTCAGGAGAGTCCTCCACCGCTCTGACTTTGGGGTCTGAGAGGGTTATGTGAGCCCTCTCTGGCATCTTGGATGACTGCGGCGGCTTGCCTTTAAGACGCACCTTGAGGGGTGCCTCGGTTGCGCCTTCGATGAGTGGCGCCTTCCCTTGTAATTTTACCACTAGGGGAGCCGCTGTTTGTGGTGGCTTCCCCTTGAGGCGTATCTTCAGGGGAGCTTCGCGAGCTGGCGCTTTTCCTGATAGCTTGATGCTCATTGGAGGCGCCTTCTGGGGTGGTCTCCCTTTCAGACGGATTTTCAAGGGGGCGTCAGGAGTCGCTTCGGGCTCCAAGTCCGGCTCTGTTGCCGTCTCTGCTTCATCATCGGCGTCGTTGGCTTCCTCCTCGTCAAGTGGCTTGTACAAGTCGGAATCGGTGAAGTAGGCCTCAATCCCTTTGAAGGGATCGATATCTGCAAACTCCGTCCGGATGACGCCGTTGGTGGATACATATTTCATGCATTGGTGGAGCGTGGAGGGCACCACCATGTACTCATGTAACCATGGTCGTCCGAGTAAGATGTTGTAGTTGACCTCGGCATCCACCACATAACAAGTCACCTCAGTTTTGAGGCTGCCGATGTGACACTTCAGCCGGATCTTGCCCAGTGGCTCGCTCTTGCTGGCGTTGAAGCCGATGATGGTCGTATTGGAGGGCGCTAGCCGGTACATTGGGATTCCCAGCTTTGATAGCAGCGCCTTTGGAATGATGCTTAGGGAAGACCCCGGATCGATCTGAATCCTGCTCACCTTTACCGAACCGATGTACCCTGTGTAATACAACGGTCGGTTATGTCGGTGATGCTTGAGCAGCATGTCTTGTTGGGTGAAGGTTATGTTTGGGATAACTTCATCCGCACAATGACAGTGTGCACAAGTAGTTGGGAGGTCTTCAGGCTGCTTGACCTGACTGAGAAAGGATTCGGCATCCTTCAGAGCTTCGCAGAGAGCTTCTTGGGAGTCCTTGGAGAGACGCAGGAGCTCGAACAAAGACAAGCGTGCAGGAGTACTGGCCAGTTGTGCCAGAATGTCAAAATTGTGGGGCTTGGCTAGCCCCGAAGCATTTTCTTTCCGCAGAGGTCTGTCGAAACGGGCCTCCAATTGCTTTTGTTTATTGGCTGCTGAGGGCTTGGATGGATCCTCCTCAGGGATGATGCCAGGAGGCACCACTTCGGCGGCAGCTTCACCGGGCTGGGAGTTCTGTTGTGCACGTGTCTGCACAGGAAGCGCCTCTTCCGTTGAAGAAGAGACCGTGCGGCAAGACTTGATCTTCCTGCCTTTTGCTTTGGAGGTAGGGCGTACCTCCGGTTGAGTTACCTCAGAGACGAGGTCGGGGTGAACCCAGAGGACCTCTCCTCGAGATGTGGTGAGTGGAACAAGTCCACTCACATTGTCACGGGTGGGTGGCAAATTCACCACCTCCATTGTCGCCTTAGGGATGGGGACGACGCCATCTTGTGCGGTAGTCGACGGCAAGGTGCCGAACTGAAGTGACACCACATTAGCTGACACCGTCTTCTCTTCGTAGTCGACGGAGATTACATCCGCATTGATCATGCGCTGGATGTAATTTTTGAGGACGTAGCAGTCCTTAGTCGGGTGTCCGACAAACCGATGGTAGTGACAGTACCTCGGGTTGTCCACCTTCCCGACTTCATCGGGCCGCTTCGGGTCCGGAAGCTTGATCTTGTCACCCTGCTTCAGTATCTCAAAGAGTTGCAGGGTGTCGTCATCATTGAATGAATAAACCTCCTTGGGTCTCGGTGCCAGTGGAGGCTTTTGAGTAGGCGCAGATGCGCCCTTCGAGGCATTAACAGTCAATGCCTGTTTTCCCTTTGTTTCTCGTCCGGAGTTGTTGGTTGCGGACTTTTTCCCCTTATCGTCAAAGGCAGGGAAGCTAACACCCAGAAGACGTGCATTGGCCGCCTTCTTCTCTGCAGCTTCAGCTTCAATGATTAGGGAGCTCCAGTCGGGAGGGGGAGTAGAGTTAAGCCAGAGCTTTACTGCAGGCAACATGTTCATACTGCAAGCGGAGAGAAGCGCATGTTCTGGCATGCCTGGAGGTAGCCTGAAGCAGGCCTGACGGAAGCGTTCGATGAATGCCCGAACCGTTTCCTTGTCCTTCTGGCGTATCTCAATGAGAGACGCCATCGTTATGTCCTTCCCACCGTCGTAGAAGCGGTCGAGGAAGAGGCGTGTCAGGTCGTCGAAGGACGATATGGAATTATCAGGGAGGCTGCAGTACCAGTCATATGCCACCCCTTTCAGGGCCCCAACAAAGATGCTGGTGAGGAGCGCGTCCTCCTTCGGAAGATGCCCTGTCTGCGACTGGAAGTACGTCAGGTACCGTCGTGGAGAGTCCTTCCCATCATACGGCGTGAGTGTTTGTGGTTTATACTTTGGGGGATAAACCACCTTGTTCCACTCAAGGGGATAAGGCTGGGGAATGCCCATCTTCTGGCGCTCCTCCTGCCTGTTCTTGGACTCGAAGCGCTCCCGCAGATCTTTGATCATTTCGACCACGTCCTCCGTGGAGCTAGGAGCCGGGGAAGGAGGTACCACCTGGAGTGGAGCGTTTGAGGGCTCCGATGTCCGGGGTGCTTCTGTGTCTGAGGGTGTCCGTTGGAGGGGCACACTCGACTCTCCATTGGCTCCTGGGTCGGGACCATTTGAAGGTGTCCTGATCAAGGCCGACCGCATCTCAAACACTGCTTGAGTCAGTGCTTGCCAAAGCAGAGAGGGTTTTGAGTCCTCCCTCTAGCGAGTCTATGTGCTGGACAATGTCCTGTGGCGGCGCATCAGCCTCAAGATCACCCCCGGTCATGTATACTGTCATGACACGGCCGAAAGTGGATGGATTAGTTGAGGCTTCGCTCTCAGCCTCGCTCTCATGCGGGGGAGTTACTTCTCCTGGTGTTTGGCCACCCCCAGCCACATTCTGGAGTTCGTCTTCGACAGGCGCATCTGCAAGGGCCTGACTGCCCTCAGCTCTGTCTTAAAGGGCCTCTTCGTTTTCAGCACTACCCCCGGCGGTGTCCTGGAGGACATCGTCATTTTGAGGGGCTTCAGGGAGGCCATCTTCGCCTTGATGAAGATCCGTCGCAGCTGTGCTTTGGACATCTTCGTCTTCGGAAGGAGGCTCGACAAGGGTCTGGCTACCCCCAGCTTCCTCTAAGGACTTCTTCCTCGACCGAGTGCCTTCGAACACTCCAGAGGTCGTGACAGCTGCCTTGGTTTTCCTCGGCTGGCTTTTGGATGAAGACGAGGAATTGGCAGTCGTCTTCCGGACAGATGAGGAATTGGAGATCACGTTGCATGACGCAATCTTTAGTTCCTCTTCTGCTGACACCTTCGTCCCAAGGCGATGTCGGAGGGGTGTCGATGATTGTAGCCGTTGGAAGACCGACTGCTTTGGCGGTACTGCCGTCTTGCAACAGCAGTTGATGGTGACCACTGCACAAGTGTGCCCCGTAAGAGGCGCATCGTGCTTGTTGGTCAACTCTCCTGACCGGCGCTTGTGAGTGATCACGTTGCGCAAGTCGTTGGAAGAGAGTGCTACCCTCACACCCCTCTCAGGCGCATGGCAGGGCCAAGCGCCGGGGTGGTCGGGTGAGTGCTGCGCCCCCTGATCTAATACCAAGCAGGCATCACGATCAGTAGTGGGGGAACCACAGCATTTGAAGTGACTTGAACGGACCTCGAACGCACAACCAGAGGAGGCGCGGGAGTTCAAGACCACAGAGTTTGCCTCTCTCGGCTTGGTTGTGCACGCAGTGAATGCGCCCAAGCGGGGTGAGGACTTTGAAGGTCGACTCGTTGTCAGTGCAGGAGCACCTGAGTCAACCTTGTACAGCTTGCCATCGGCAGCGCGCGTAATTGTAAGCGCGTGCCTCTGGCCGGCTGCTGGCATAGCACATTTATGGCGCATGGCCCGTGTCGTCTTGGATTTCTTCGTACCAGCCCGCTGGGGCGCATAGTACTCAGCATCCAAATTCTCCTCGCCGTTACAGCGAGTGAGTCTGTCAAAGACAGAGGCTCTTTGTGGCGCATCAGAAATAATGCGCGGGGCATTGACTGCGCCCCTGCTCCGTCGACGTATCTTCCTCGCCTGAGAGGAAGATGGCTGGGGAACGTGGTCAGCCGCACGCTTCCCCGAGAGATGCGCTGGATCAGCGGGCGCACCTTGACTGCTGAGGTCGTCAGCAGGAAGGGAAGGCTGGACGGGCGCATCCCCTTCAACGGTGGTGCCCGAGGCGTCGACTTTGCGCACCCAGACTGCGAGGGTCTTCTTTGGCTTCGACAGCCGCTTCGAAGGACTCGCACTTCCTTCAGAAATGAACTCCTCGTACGCCTGTTGATTGAGGCGCACTACCAGCATCTTGTGGGAGGAGCCCACCTTCACGTCGTCGGCCTGTGACACGACTTTCTCGGTAGAGGAGAAAGAGGTCCCCAGCAGAGTCGCCAGCTTGTTTGCCATTAAAATTGTTTTGATTGAAATCTTAATACAAACAGAACAGTGATACAATATAGGACTTAGATGTAGTCCTAGGAGTACACTTTTGTTTAAGCTGGGTCCTTAGTGCCAATGGAGCGAGTGGTAATGCGTTGACTCCGTTGACCGGCTGACGGCGGTTATCGGTTCTCTGAAGGTGTTGATTGCTCTGGGTGCTGGAGCTTGCTGAGAGGAGGAAGACGTTGAGTGTCTAGAACTGCCTCTCCGGTGATTCTCTGTTGTGGATTCTCTGTGAGTCTTGTGTTCGGAGTCTCTGTGTGTGTGTGTGAAGGGGATGATCCTTCTATTTATAGTTTTGCAGGCTGGCTGCTCATGCGCGCATGTAGGATGCGCCGGTGTGGGGACGCCACGTGGAGGTTGCTGATGGAGGCGCATGGATGCTGCGCCCTGATCGAGGGGGAGAACTCTTCATACTGCTGTTGTGAGCCGGCACGTAGCAGGGGGAAGATCTTTCCGTTGCTGAAATCTTGGACGAGTTGAGTCAAAAGACACGTGTCGTCGACTCATGGTTCGAAGATCTCGGATTTGGTGGAGAGGAGTGCTCTGGTGGGCTGCGCCTTGGATTGGGCGCAGGAGGAGGCTGCGGCTCATAACCTTTAGGAGTTACAAACCATTTGGGGTGCATGGCTTTTGAGGCGCATGCAGGCGACTTTCCTTCTGTCTTTCGGGATCAGAGATCAGTCTGGGGCGCATGGCTTTTGAGGCGCATGCAAAACTTCAACCGGAGACTCTTCTCTGTCTTTAGGGATCAGTAAAGGGTCTGAGGCGCATGGCTTTTGAGGCGCATGCTGGTTTGGACGCATGGCCGTAGAGGCGCATGCGGGTGTGGACGCATGGTCGTAGAGGCACATGCGGGTGGCCACGTGGCAGTAGCCGTCGGAATAGAGTCATGATGATGCTGACGTTGCCGACGCTTCATTTTCTGAATAAAGCTGTCAACCGTTCAGACTCTGGGGAGGCATGCTGCCAACTCTGTCAGTTCAGCATTTAATGTTGGTGACGTTCGATGGACAGCTGAGTGGGCGCGTCGGTTGGCGTTCCACTCGGTATGGAGATGTGTGGGGGTGCACCCTCCATAATGCGCCGAGTACTGTAGGGCGCGTCTGTGTGATGCGCCTGATGCCGAAGGGCGCGTCCGTGTGATGCGCTGTCTGGCTGGCGCATCGGACATGTCTTTTAATGATGCGGCTGTCTCGCTCTTCGAGTGCCATAAATAGCCATTTGGCTGAATTTGAGGCGTCCGGTTCATCCATTTAATGTAAATTCATTGCTCGGAATTCGGAGGGCCATCCACTTGGCGCGTGGGTTTGATCTGCCCGGCCTATAAATAGTGGCATGGAGAGAAGATTTGCTTCTCATTCTCTCACGTACTTCCAACATGAACTTGAACATGCGGGTGCATTCTGTTGACGAAGTGCTCCCGAGGGTGAAGATGAGACGCTGTGTTGTCTTCGATGCACTTGAAGGTGACCGTTACATCCAAAAGACGGAGTCGGGGGCTTCTGAGGCAGGCGGAAGGTGCCTGTTGCATCCAAAGATAGGGATGTTCGAGCCTCGTCTCCGTTATTCCGGAAGAGCCGTAGATCGGAATGGCGGTGCTAGGCTCTCTCTTCCTTCAAAGTGGGGTTTCCCCACTTTGATCGTGTCGAAAGCTGCTCCTTTAGCCGCGGTTTCGATCACGGTCTTCCTTCGGCTTTGGAGGCTCTTTCGAAGCCTCCCCTGGCCACAGCATTTGCGGTGCTCTTCTCCTCCTTGGTTCCAGCCAGAGGGTTAAATGCTTTGTGTCGAAGCATTTATCGGGCGAGCCTGGTTGGAAGAGCGGCACATAACTGGGCTCTGCTCGGCCAAGTGAGCCTGGCTGGAAGAATTTGGCTGAAGGGATGCACATAACTGAGCTGCTGAAGAGATGATGGGATGCGCCTGGATGGAGGCGCATGATATCTGCTGCGCCTCACTGGTGGCGCATAGTGATGCTGCGCCTATCTGGAGACGCATGGTGGCCGCTGCGCTTATCTGAAGGCGCATGGTGGCCGCTGGCTGTAGACTTAGGTTCTTTCCTTTGTAGAAATTCTCCTTTGTACAACCTTTTCTAGACATGTAATAGACTTTTATATATAAATAAAAAGTCCTTCTTCAAATGTCTATACTTATTGACTTTGCTGTGAAGTTCTTCGTCTGAGTTCTGGCGCATGTAGTGTCTGGCGCATGGGCTTTCTGGTTGTGAAATTCCATGCTTCTACAGCAGGGGCGGGCCCAGAGGAACCTTTGTTCCCCCGAGCTGATGCTTCAGCAACCCGGGAACTTCCAGCCGCCTCCGGGAGAGCCCTAGCAGAAAGGACCACGGCGCACATATCGTTGATTAAGACAGCGAGGGCGGGATCAACCTCGGAGGCAGTAGATGGTTCAGAAGACCCCGGTCCATCGGACGCCTACAAAGAAAAGTGATTAAATCATATCTGCGAGAGGAAAGGGAACTACAACAAAGAAACAAATCCAATTTGGCCTTACCCCCGGAGTAGCATCGGTACCGTCATCCCTTTCGGTAATAAGCAATCCACGAGATTTAACGGCAGCTCTCTTCACGGAAAAGGTCGCACCACTGCCAGAAGATTCGTGCCTGACTCGCTTACGTGAGGAACTAGACACAGCCGGAAGCTGTTCTTCCCTCACTCTTCCACCTTCTGTAGAAAGCAATGGGCCCTCCGCCGGTTCATCAGGGATGGGAAGCAGTTGATCTGCTACTTCTTCGCCTCCATCAAAAAGAGAATCTTCGCTGTCATCTTCCTCCCCAGCCGATTCGGAAGGTTCTGATTCAGGGAGAGGAGTCTGAAGCGCTAGTTGCTTTCTAGCCTTAGCCCCCTTTGGCTTCTCCTCTAAGCCTGTACCCACGATAAAACTGGTACTCGGATCGAAATTGATAGGAGGCTTGTTCGCCATGACATGATACAAAGCAGCCACGTATAAAATTTCCCTTGGCGCCTGAGCATCAGGGACCGAGAAGCTGGCTCGAGTATGATAAGCATCATAATAATTCCACGCCCTGACGCCATCAAGAACGCTACCTTCGAAGCCCAAACCAGGATTGGGATGATCAAGGAATAACTGGCTATAACCGAACTGCCGAGAAAACCTACTAGGTAGGTAAGGCTCCAGGTACACCCTATCGCGGTTGCGATAAACCAAATGAGCAGGACGGATGTTACGCAACCAGGTGAGCATATCCGGAGATAGAAAGTGAGGAGGTCCAGTACCATCAAGGTGTACCTTACTCACATCTTCATCAGAAAAAGGAGGAACGGACACAAAAAGGTGACACCCATCTACCCTCGCCAGCGCCCTCCGACAAGCCGGCATAGTATTGTATTCCCAAGACTGGCGATGGCATTTGAAGAGGAAAGCATCTTCATCCGTAGCATCTTCTGCTATCCCGGGTCCCAGCAAAGACTTGTAGTGCATCGCCAACCACCCCATCAAGTAATGGAAAGGCAATTCTACGCACTCAAAATCCAAGGTTTTCTTACGAGCAACAACTTTGGATGAGAAGGTTCGAAGACCGTGGTGGATGCTGCACACCATGGCGGGAAGAAGGGCCAGCCTAACTCCGAACACCAGTTTAACGGCAGAAAGAATAAAATGGCGACCGATCCTCTCGATAGAACCTGCTCCTCCCGAGACGACGCAATTCCGTAGCCATATCATTAAAAAGCCAGCCAGAAGCGCCTTCTCTGACATCTGCGCGGTCCCATAGTAAAAGTAGCTGAGAGAGTCAGATTGACTCCCAAATATGTCGCTCCTGGACCGCGACTTCTTGACGCCTGACATCAAATCCTTCACCTCCTCGTGCGTTCTAGGGGTTCGAGGAGTAACTTCGCCAGAAGGGCCAACTTTGAAAAGGTAATTAATCCATGATGTGGTGTAGGGAGCGGTCCCTTCGGAGCTATCCGCTGTCTTTATAGCCATCTGGTGACAAGCACTATGGTGGCACAGCAACTCCCGGTATACTGCAACAAAACCTGGGAATCGTCGGTTCAAGTCCTCAAACTCATCATTCGAAGGGGTGTACACCTCGAAAGGCTCATTTCCCCAGGGGAGTTTAGAGACAGTATACATCTCGTGAAGAGCAAGCCCCAGCTCCCCTACTGGTGAGAAGAATGTCCCCGTTCGCTGGCTATACATCTCCAAGAGCGCCATGAACAGCGGCTTGTTAATAGGGAGCCCGTGACAAGTCCCTCGAACAGCATGATAAAGTCCCACCTCCCGCAAGAGTGTTCCGTAGGTCTGCAGGACCCAGGTGGTCAACTGGACCCACGCAGAAGTAGGGTTTATCCAGTTCGGCAACGCTATCCTACCAACAGGATAGGACTTCTTACGGACAAGCCGATTCAAGAAGGTGTCAGCCTGAGCAAATGAGAAGTTGGGACCGTATGCATTCATGAAGGAGCCCGGGGCCAGACCCATCATATACCGAGGGACGGGATCCTTACCTGGGTACGCTGACCGCATATTCGGATTGTAATGGATGTCGCCCATCAACATCCCCGATTGAGTAGGGGTTAAGTTGCACACCATCTTCCTGTTCAACAGCACCATGTTGAACCACGATAAGGGATAATGGCGTTCCATAAAAGGAATATGGATTAACTCCCCGTCCAAAGAGAAATCCCAGTTCTCGGAAATCTCTAACACTCGAGAGTTCCCTATGATTAGAGCATCTCCAAAGAGGAATAGAGGCTTCAGGTATTTCCCATCCAGCCTCCCAGTGTTCATCATGGAACGAAGGTAATGAAGGGTCTGATTCTCGATGGCATTCAACCTCTCCAAAGGCTCATCGGCAGGGAACTGATTCAATACATGCTTAATTAGGTCGTCAAGACGCACACCCAAAGCGAATTGATTTGAACCAACCAAAAGTTCCCCCGCAGGATTCACGGGCAGATTCACTAGAAAAAGATAAAAGAAACAAGGTCAGAAGACAAACAAAGAAGACAGAAGTATTGGAAAAGATTACTGAAGTCTATGCGGCTAAGGTTGCCACGGCCTCATGCAGCTCATCAGCAGATAGGTCCATGCGGCTCTGCGCGTCATAGCCCCATGCGGCTCTGAATTAACCAAATCCGTACAACTCAGATTCAGAAGGGTTTATAGATTCATGCGGCTAAGCCCGACTCATATAAACCACTGCGGCTACAAACCATCAAGTTCATGCGGTTCAAAAGTGAGCAACGCTTATGCGGCCCAAGTCGAAAACACACATGCGGCACTGATCGAATATGACAAACTCATGCGGCCATAATGGGCGAAGGGCCTATACGGTCACATCGATACATCTCGTATATGTGGCTTGTGCATAAAGTAAGCAACAGAGCCATGGCAGCAGTTAGGGTTTTTTCGGAGTGACCCCCTTACCAGCGATGGGCGGGTGAACATCAGGATGGACAACGCCTACAGCAGCGACGGAGGAGCGACTACATTCGTCGCTGCAGTCGCCGCTGCAGCAACTGCCTTGCCCTTCGCGGCCTTCGATGCAGCAGATCTCTTAGGAGCCATGGTCGATAGATGAAGGAGGACGACGAAGAGCAAAACTGACAAACAGGGAATTCAAGCAAAGAAAGGAGATAAAGAAATCCCCAAGAGCTGAAAGACTCCTATTTATAGGCGATCCATGAAGTAGAAAGACGCCTCGGATTACGCGCCGCCTCCAAAAATAAAGGCGAGAACGCTTCGGTCAAAGCAAAAAAACCGACCCTTGGGATCCTCCCCCAAAAGACGGCGTTAAATCAAATCGAAAGCAATTAATGAAGATTTGCTCACGAGGTCAGGACGCGTGGCAAAGAGCCTATGCGGCCAGAAGGATCTATGCGGCCGAGATGCTAATACGGCCAGGAAGCTCAGGTAAACAGAACATCCTATGCGGCATAAACGGGGCCATGCTTCTTATTCAAAGTGTTTCAATTTTACAAATTGAAAACTTTGAAGGGGGTCCTGTAGAAGCATGGAAAATATTAGAATAAAAGCATAGATAGCCCATACGGCTTTGGGTAGCAAGCCTATGCGGCTCATACTGGAGTTGCCCCATGCGGCCCGAAAGAAGACCCTCAGACTCATGCGGTTCGGGGATATATGCGGTTCAGCAGGAACATGCGGCTCAATTGACGCCACGTGTGATCCCCCCCACAGCTGGCTACGGGAGTAATGGCCTCATTTAATGCTCTGACACGACTCGACGGCTGCGACGTCTCTGACATAAAGCATCATAATGGCTCTGCCATAATGACAGACTCCTCGGGGAAAGAAGACAATCTCTGACCCGATCTGTTAGAAATCCTAGATTGCCACGTGGCAAAAGTCTCATGCGGCTCTGGTAGAGAACAGCTTCATGCGGCTCAGCAAGGAATCACTCTAATATGATTAACAGGAATCCGCCATATGCGGTCCACCCATTAGCCCGGTCTATGCGGCTCAATACCATGTTAACCCTGCGGCTCGCAGAGACTACGCATATGCGGCTCACGGAAAGTTCGTCCCCTGCGGCTCGCAGAGACTACGCATATGCGGCTCACGGAAAGTTCGTCCCCTGCGGCTCGATGAGG
Organism: Iris pallida; assembly: GCA_029216955.1. NCBI lineage: Eukaryota > Viridiplantae > Streptophyta > Magnoliopsida > Asparagales > Iridaceae > Iris > Iris pallida. The sequence continues at coordinate 2,921,303 of JANAVB010039418.1, forward strand.
CATTGACTCATGCGGCTCATGAGGAGTATCTCCCTGCGGTTCAAGTGTTGGCCATCCTATGCGGCCCTGGCAGGACCTTTAATTAAAACACGTGGCATTGAAAATTCAACCGAATCCCAACAAGAATATTTGATACCATTATCATAATTACCGAGATCAGGGCATATCATTTATCATCAAGCCAATAGGACACGTGGCGAGCAATCAAATATTGGCATAATCAATCACGAGGATTTAAAGCAGTCAGCATTAACTGCTCATGAGATTTGGTGCTATCAGCATTAGTGGCCGAGATTCATTATGATCAGGATCAAGGGCTCAGATAGAATGAAGGAAGCGCCGACATTCCAAACAGATAATCGTCAGCAAACCCTAATGATCACACCCCACTCTTATAAATAGCCAGCATCATTCCCTTAAAAAAAAAAGAAGAAGAAGAGGAGAGAGAGAGAGGTCGGCAACAAAAGAATAAAAAACTAAGAAGAAGGAGATCTACACAGAGAGAGCTCCCCCTTTTTTTTTTCTTGATACTCACAGAGAGAGAGAAGCCAGGAGAGCCACCCGAGGAGAGTAAGAAGAGCCTTTCTTCGTCAACGCCAAGCAGATCTTCCCCGAGCCAAGGCTGCATACTGATCGTCCAAGGAGTAAGGCAGAGCGGCCGTCGCTTTCCCGAGCCTCTATCGTCACCCCCCAGAATCAAAAATAAACAATCGTACTTAGTCTGCTGTACCTAGGTTTTCGTCCCTAGGCTTTCTTTGTACGAGCGAGTTTGTATTGTGAGTCTAAGTTCAGTCCTCCGATAATTGTTCTGTTCTTTTACAATCAATGGCAAACACCAGGCGCATCCGATATATGCGTGCATGAGCAGCCAGCCTACTATCTATAAATAGAAGGATCATTCCTTCACCCAACACACAAGGACAGACAAATATACATACAGAGAGATATACAGGCAGACTGTTATATCCACGTACATAGGCCAGAAGAGACACTTAACGTCCGCTTCTACTCACAATGCTCCGGCATCCAGAGCAACCCAGACATTCAGAAGTTCAAGATCGTCGTCAGATTGTCAATGGAGTCAATACATTACCACTCGCTCCACCGATACAGTTCCCAGATAAAAAATAAAAGTGTACTCCTAGGACTACGTCTAAGTCCTATATTGTATATTATTCTGTTTATAATTAAAATACTAAAGTTTTAATCAACAAAACCTTATCGCATTTCTGATGGCAAACAAGCTGGCGACTCTGCTGAGGACCTCTTTCTCCTCCAACGAGAAAGTTGTGTCGCAATCTGATGACATCAAACTCGGCTCCTCTCATAAAATACTCGTGGTGTGCCTCAATCAATAGGCGTATGAGGAGTTCATCTCTGAAGGCAGCACGAGTCCTTCGAAGTGGCTGTCAAAGTCGAAGAAGACTCGCCAAGTCTGGGTGCGCAAGGCCGATGCGCCTGGCACCATCACTGAAGGGGATGCGCCACCGTAGCTGGCCCTTCCTGTTGACGCTCTCAGCAACAAGGATACACCCACTGGTGTCGCACATCTGTCTGGGAAACACAGTGTTGGCTGCATTCCCCAACCATCTTCTTTCCAGACAAAGAAGATGCACCAATGGAGCAGAGGTGCAACCAATCTCCCGCACATAAGTTCTGGTGCGTAGGAGAGAACGTATGTCTTCAACAGACTCACTCGCTGTCATGGTGAGACACAATTGGATTCTAAGTACTATGTGCCTTCGCGGGCTAGTACAAAGAAATCTAAGACAGCACAGGCCATGCACCACGAACGTGCTACGCCAACAGCAAACCAAAAGCATGCGTTCAAAATCATGCACGCTGGTGATGGTAAGCTGCACAGAGTCGACTCGGGCACATCTGTGCCAGAAACGGGTCGACTCTCAAAGTCCATGTCCCGCTTGGGCGCATCTACTTTATTTCGAACCAAGTCTGGTTGGGCAACTGCGATGTTGAGTCCATGCGCCCACCTAGGTGACGCGTATGAAGTAGACTCAAGTTGCCATAAATGTTGTTCCTCTACCAATGATCTGGGCGTATCTCATGCGCGTGAATCAGATTAGGGGGTACAACATTCACATGACCACCCCGGTGCTTGGCCTTACCATGCGCCTGATGGGGGTGTTAAAGTAAAACTCTTCCAACATGATTTGCGTAATATGACCAGTCACAAGCACAGATCAGGAGAGCTGACCAATAAGCACAATATGTCCCTCGTAGGGCACACCTGTGCTATGGTCACCATTAATTGCTATTGATACGAAACAGCGGCTCCACCACAGAGGCACTCCGTGTTTCAGCGACTATAATCTACGACACCTATCCGACGTCGCCTCTGTCACGATCCGCACCCGCTTTTCGGGATACGAGTGCGTATCCAAGCCAGCCTACGCCGCAGAGTCGGTGGTAGAACGCTGTCACGGCGAAGATGCTCAAAATCACATAAATATAATATTTATTGCTCATTCACATTTCTAAATTGATTACAACATTTATATTTAGAGAAAATACAAGGTTCATACATTTAGTGAAAATGATACCACATCTATCTAATCTCTAGGTTTCTGCCTGCTAGTACACCCGTATCTCCCAATGCTAAGTGAAGCCACAGCTAACAAGAAAAATGTTGGTTTCCAGACAGGAATGGAACAAGCACACAAACCGACGGCAATGCAAAAAACACAATAGAATTCACAAAATATGAAAATATCATATATGAGATGAAACTAGAAAGTAACTGATGTCATGGCATGTTTAGAAAGCAAGTGGGTAACTCCACAAGAAGATGTATCAACTGGAGAAACATGTAATAGGATGTCATGGCAAGTGGTGAATAAAATAAGAAAAACAAGTAAAAGACAACTATCTATGTGTTTTAAAATATCAGTTTCGACATGTGAACGGCTAGGGGTTAAATCAGGCACCCTGCACGTGTCGTGTGCAGCTGCTATTCTCCATGAAAGACACGGGGGATAGTTCTGTATAGTCCACATGTCTACTAAGATATTTTCCCTCCCGACTAGTACTCATGGACTCGAACAAGTCACGAAATACGAAAATACGACAATCACGAAATATAGTATATAGAGAACCATGACACTAATCTGTGTAAGAATGTGTCAAAAAGCAAGAGCATTTGTATAAACATGAAATAAAAAGACTACTATGAATCGAAAGCAATCAGAAAGTGCACTTGCCTGAATCCGTGCACAAATCGTATTCACAATTCAAGGATGAGGGGATTGTCGATCTAAAAGCTGTCAACCTATAACATACATCGTACTACGAACCATGCACGAAAACCACAAGTCAATTCTAAGGTTCTAGTTCTAAATTTATGGAATAAGTGGCTAATGGGTTACTAATCTAATAATAGTTAATTCTGAAATAAATTACTTAAAAACCTAATTTAACCTAATAATAATCTGAATATAATCTAAACATGCAAGTTTGGCCATAAAAAGTCATGTTTCAATTTTGGAAACTATGGCATGCAAATCGAGACGTACCATTGACTATCTAGTCAAACGTCGTAAACTCAAGGTTTTAAAAGTGCACCTTGGTAGATTCCAGTGCCATGAATGCGCTGGAATCAACCATGTTGCAAATTCACATTTTGGTCAAAAGATATCGCCGTTATGGCTGATAGTGACCAAAACGGTGATTCACCGATCAATTCTGAGTTCAACAGAATAACTAAAATACTAGATGAACAAATTAATTTCTAGGAAAAATATATATTGTAGAGCTCTGTGTTAATTTTCGAAACTTCAAACGGTTAATGATTTTGATTTTCGGTCCTCCCTGAACTCGAAAATACTGAAACATGTCAAGTTTTGGACAACCGATACTCTACGAATTTTACAGAAATTAAGGTTCAGAGATAATAAAAATAAATTAGATATTCGAAAAGTATACCTCAATATGAATCCAACAAAAAAGGCACACAAAAAAGAGGTCGGAGTTGTCCGCAATCACCTCGGGAAATCGGGGGTCTCCTTGGAACAAGTTTCCTCAAAATCGGCCAGAAGGGTTTAATGTTCAGCGAAAATATATATATATATAGGACGGGTACAATCAGCACCCGCTGACTGGGCACTGCAATGGCTGACGGGTGGGCCCGACCAGCGCTGACTGGGTATGACTGGATAATTAATTACATAAAATGATTTAAAAATCATTCTAAGGCCAAATAAAGTCAAATAAAATCCTAAAAATTCCTAAAAAATTGTAGATAATTACAAAAAATATATATACCCTCCTAGAATATAAATAAAAATAATTTACCTCATATTAGTCTCAAATGGCCTCATAATAAATATTGGAAGCCTTTAAAATATATAAAACTTAATAAAATAAATATCAAAAAATTGCAGAAAAATTCTATAAAATTATAGAAAATATTTATAACCTATTATAGCCTACATAAAAACTGGGTCTCAAAATAGTATCAAATAAACCTATTATAAAATCTTGAAAGTCATTAAAAATATTAAACCTTAACAAATAAATATCTAAAAATTATAATAAGCTATAAAATAATTAAACAATGCTTATATAAACCATATAAGGGCCAAATGACCATAATTTGATCATAGCTCTCTTATGAGCTTAGGTATAAATCCTAATGACCATAAAAGTTAATTATAATCAAAATAAAATAAAATAAATCAGGAAGTGGGCTTACAAATCTACCCACCTTAGAAAAATTTTGTCCTCAAAATTTCAAAGGATACGACTAGGCACGACTAAAAATATTATCCACAAATTATAATCAAAAGGGTTAGTCAAAATCTAGGCTTGGTTAAGGATAGAATCGAAATATGATAGAAAGAGAGAAGTACCAATTGTTGAGAAGGTGGTAACAAGAAGTAAGACATCAAATCAATTTAGAAAAAATAATAGTCGTATGCCAATAAAAGATATAGCCTTTAGGATATTCGAAAATCATAAGTATATCCGAAGTCATTTAACCGAGAATCCGTGCCTCGCCAGTGTACATCTGGCTGTCATAAACCCTTGGTTTCATGACTCAAGTATAATATGTTATCGAACACTCTACCAGCTCTACCCAAAATTGACATATAAATCAAAAGATCAATAATACAACTAGGATATAGTATTAGTAATATTTGACAACCTACGCATATTTGAAATTATCTAACTTAGGGATCATGTCATGCCAGTGCACTTCTGACTGCAGTGAATCCGCAGTTTCCATAATTCAAATAAATAGGGACAGTGCGCATCTGCCTTACCATTATAAGTCATCGAAAATTATTTCAACTATATCCATAAGAATTTTAAGGAGCTTCTATAAATTCAAATAAGTCGATCATGATAAGAAAATGTAAGTATATGTCCTTGAATAAAAGTGCCAGTTTTGGAAACAAAACGATCGCAAAATAGTTTTGAAAATAAAACAAAGTTTTGAGAAGGCAGAAGATAAAATGGCACAAAAAATGATCAAAATTAGGAATTGAACTCTATGAAGGCCTAACTTACCAAACGTATATTCTACCAACCTTGGATCATACCCTCATATTAAAATACAATAAAATTACATGACCTATGTAGAAACCTTATTTACATAACAATAAAATTAAATAAGGGACTCCTAGTCCTGGTATTCCCCTAAAATCAAATCAATTCTAATTGTGAATGAGCACTTCCTAGTCGCAGACTTGCAGTAGTACAACTAACTTAAGTACAACCACAAGTTCGCAATCATTTGCAAAATTCGACCTGCATAGGCCACCACAAAAACTTGTCACGACCCGCACCCGCTTTTCGGGATACGAGTGCGTGTCCAAACCAGCCTATGTCGCAGAGTCGGCAGTAGAACGCTGTCACGGCCAAGATGCTCAAAATTACATAAATATAACATTTATTGCTCATTCACATTTCTAAATTGATTACAATATTTACAACATTTATATTTAGAGGAAATACAAGGTTCTTACATTTAGTGAAAATAATACCACATCTATCTAATCTCTAAGTTTCTGCCTGCTAGTACAGTCGTATCTTCCAATGCTAAGTGAAGCCACAACTAACTTGAAAAATGTTGGTTTCCAGACAGGAATGGAACAAGCACACAAACCGACGGCAATGCGAAAACATAATAGAATTCACAAGACATGAAAATATCATATGTGAGATGAAACTAGAAAGTAACTGATGTCATGGCATATCTAGAAAGCAAGTAGGTAAGTCCACAACAAGATGTATCAACTAGAGAAACATGTAACTAGGATGTCATGACAAGTGGTGAAGAAAATAAGGAAAACAAGTAAAAGACAACTATCTATGTTTTTTGAAATATCAGTTTCGACATGTGAACGTCTAGGGGTAAATCAGGCACCCTGTACGTGTCGTGTGCAGCTGCTATTCTCCACGAAAGATATGGAAGATAGTTCTGGATAGTCCACATGTCTACTAAGATATTTCCCCTCCCGATTAGTACTCATGGACTCGAACAAGTCACGAAACACGAAAACACGACAATCACGAAATATAGTATGTAGAGATCCATGACACTAATCTATGTAAGAATGTGTCAACAAGCAAGAGCATATGTATAAACATGAAATGAAAAGACTGCTATGAATCGAAAGTAATCAAAAAGTGCACTTGTCTGAATCCTTGCACAAACCGTAGTCACAAGTCGAGGATGAGGGGATTGTTGATCTAGAAGCTGTTAACCTATAACATATATCGTACCACGAACCATGTACGAAAACCATAAGTCAATTCTAAGGTTCTAGTTCTAAATTCATGGAATAAGTTGCTAATGGGTTACTAATCTAATAATAGTTAATTCTGAAATAAATTACTTAAAAACCTAATTTAACCTAATAATAATCTGAATATAATCTAAACACGCAAGTTTGGCCATAAAAAGTCATGTTTCCAATTTTGGAAACTATATCATGCAAATCGAGACGTACCATTGACTATCTAGTCAAACATCATGAACTCAAGGTTTTGAAAGTACATCTTGGTAGATTTCAGCACCATGAGTGCGCTGGAATCAACTATGCCGCAAATTCATATTTTGGTCAAAAGATATCACCGTCATGGCTAATCTTGACCAAAACGGTGATTCACCGATCAATTCTGAGTTCAACAGAATAACTAAAATACTAGATGAATGAACTAATTTTTGGAAAAAATATATGTCGTAGATCTCTGTGTTAGCTTTCCGAAACTTCAAACGGTTCATGATTTCGATTTTCGGTCCTCCCGAAATCTCGAAAACACCGAAACGTGTCAAATTTTGAACAGCTGACACTCTACAAATTTTACAGAAATTAAGATTCAGAGATAATAAAATAAATTGGATATTCAAAAAGTATACCTCAATATGAATCCAACAAAAAAACAGCACGCAAAAAAGAGGTCGGAGTTGTTCGCAATCGCCTTGGGAAGTCGGGGGTTTCCTTAGAACAAGTTTTCTCAAAATTGGCAAGAAAGGTTTACTGTTCAGCGAAAAAAAAATATATATAGGGCGGGTATAGTCAGCACCCGCTGACTCGGCGCTGCAATGGCTGACGGGTGGGCCCGACCAGCGCTGACTAGGTATGATTGGATAATTAATTATAGAAAATGATTTAAAAATCATTTTAAGGCCAAATAAACTCAAATAAAATCCAAAAAATTCCTAAAAAAATTATAAAAAATTACAGAAAATATATATAACCTCCTAGAATATAAATAAAAATAATTTAATTCATATTAGTCTCAAATGGCCTCATAATAAATATTGGAAACCTTTAAAATATATAAAACTTAATAAAATAAATATCTAAAAATTGCAGAAAATTTTTATAAAATTATAGAAAATATTTACAACCTACTAGAGCCTACATAAAATATTGGGTCTCAAAATAGTCTCAAATAAACCTATTGTAAAATCTTGAAAGTCATTAAAAATATTAAACTTAATAAATAAATATCTAAAAATCTATAAAAATTATAATAAGCTATAAAATAATTAAACACTGCTTATATAAACCATATAAGGGCCAAATGACCATAATATGATCATAGCTCTCTTATCATCTTAGGTACAAATCCTAGTGACCGTAAAAGTTAATCATAATCAAAATAAAATAAAATAAAATCGAGAAGTGGGCTTACAGCCTCAGAAAGAAAGTGCCAATTGAAGATGAAGAGGAGCCCAAGATCGCTTCATGTCATGTTGTCTCCAATTTCCACTCATCCGTGAGAAAGACAACCACCAACTCCTCAGCCTCTGCATCAAAGACTCAGCTGAGGAAGAGAAAAACAGTGGTCCCATCCCCAGGGGTGTACGAACGCACCCGAGCAAGGAGCAAGGCCCTGGCGGAAGCAACAGTCGGGGGTAGTCAAGCCTCTGACAACCCCCATAGAAGATGAGGAAGCGCTCCCACAAACCGACCGTGACATAGCTGGAGGTAGCCAACACGAGGCCTCGGAAGAAGAAGCTCCTTTACAGAAAAATGAGGTCGAAAGCAAAGCCTCGACCGATCCATCCACTTCCACCCATGTCATGGCAGCCTACTTGGCAGGGGGTGGCGACGAAGGAGAATCAGATGCTCCAGCACTAGACGTCGTGCAGCGCATAGATACTCTCGAGGGAAGTCTCAAAACCCTCTCTGTCTCCATGTAGGTCCTGACCCAGCTAGTGTTCGACATTTGGACCACTCTAGCAAGGGCACCTGTCTCCGCCAGTCCCGATCTAGTGGCCAACGGAGAATCAAGTATACCCCCTCAACGGGTATCTTCAGGCACGAAATATCAGACCACACCACGAGCGTCAGCTCCTTCCAATATACAACTTCAGGCCGTACCGCCTTCACCTGCTCCCAGCTCGACAAAAGACTTGGTCGAGATGATTAGAGACCTGCGTGAATGCTTCGAGGCCCGAAACAGGCAGGAAGAACGTCAAAAGTTGGGCTTCCTCAACCCTACCCTCTTGAGTGGAACAAGGTGGTTTATCCTCCCAAGTATAAACCACATATACTGATGCATACGACGGAAAGGACTCTCCTTGTCGGTACTTGACCTACTTCCAGTCTCAGACGGGACATCTTCCGAAGGAAGACGCCATACTCACGAGCATGTTTATCGGGGCTCTGAAGGGAGTCGCCTATGACTGGTACTGTAGTCTTCCTGAAAACTCTATATCATCCTTCAAAGATTTGACATGCCTCTTCCTCAATTGGTTCTACGACGGAGGGAGAGACATGACCATGTCGGCTCTAATAGAAGTACGGCAGACTGAGAAGGAGACTGTTCGAGAATTCATCGAGCATTTCCGACAAGCATGCCTAAGGTTGCCTCCAGGTATGTCGAAACATACACTTATCGACTCTTGCATCATGAACATGATCTCCGCAATCAAGCTCTGGCTCAACTCCACTCCCCCGCCAATTGGAGTTCGTTGATCATTGAAGCCGAAGCTGCTGAGAAGAAGGCGCATAACGCTCGCCTTCTGGGGTTAACTTCCCCACCTTTGACAACAAAGGGAAATGGCCTGCGACCAGCAGTAGCAGCCGCGAAGCGAAAGGGAAGCAGGTGTTGACTGTCAATACGTCTAACAGCACAGAGGGTCTTGCCCAGAGGCCTCCTACCGTACCACGACCAAAGATGGTCTACTCCTTCCATGATGAGGATACCCTGCAGCTCTTCGAGATGCTGAAGTAGGGCGACAAAATCAAGTTTCCTGATCCCAAGCATCCTGGCGAAGTAGGCAGAGTCGGCAACCCGAGGTATTGTCACTACCATCGGTTCGTTGGACATCAAACTAAAGACTGCTACATCCTCAAAGACTACATACAGTGCATGATCAATTCGAATGTTATCTCAGTCGATTACGAGGAGAAGACAGTCTCAGCCAACATGGTGTCGCTCTAGCTCGGCACCTTACCGCCTACCACGGCTCAAGATGGCGTCGTCCCCATCCCAAAGGCGACAATGGAAGTAGTCAACCTTCCACCAACCCGTGACAACGTGGGTGGGCTCACACCACTCACAACATACAAGGGAGAGATCATATGGGTTCACCCGGATCTTGTTCCAGAGCTGACTCAACCGGGGGTAACCTCTACCTCCAAAAGCAAAGGCAAGAAGACCAAGTCTTGTCGAATGATGACTTCCTCCCTTGAAGAAGTACTGCCCGTACAAATGCGTTCATAGCAGAATGCCCATCCAGAGGACGCTCCGTCCGAAGTGACGCCTCCTATCATCACCACAGCTGACCAAGGAGAAGGTTCATCCCAACCTCCTGCAGCTGATAAATAAAAGTAGAAGGAGGCCCGGTTCGACATGCCTCTTCGAAAAGACAACACTCCAGGGTTAGCCAAGCCTCACAACTTCGATATACTGGCACAACTAACCAGTACTCCAGCTCGACTTTCCCTATTCGAGCTCCTTCGCCTATCCAAAGATACTCGGGAGGCTCTCTACGAAGCCATGAAGGACGCCGAGTCTTTCATCAGTCAGGTCAAACAGCCTGACGACAATCCTACAGCATGTCTGCACTGCCATAATATGGGGGAGATCATCCCCAATATCACATTCACTCAACAGGATATGCTGCTCAAGAACAACAGGCACAACAGACCCATGCATTATACAGGGTATGTCGGTGCCATCAAAGTGGATCAAATGCAGATCGACCCTGGGTCTTCTCTCAGCATCATCCCTTAAACTCTACTTCAGACGTTGGAGATCCCGATGCATCGCCTGATAGCGACTTACACTACCATCAGGGGCATTAATGCCAGTAAGAGTGAGCCGTTGGAGAAGATCCGCTTGAAGTGTCACATCGACGATCTCCAGACCGAGGTGACTTGCTATATTGTGGATGCAGACGTCAACTACAACATCCTGTTGGAACGGCCATGGATAGATGAACACATGGAGGTGCCATCCACCCTCTATCAATGTATGAAATACGTATCCACCAACGGCATCATCCGAACAGAGTTTACTGATGTCGATCCCTTCAGAGTGATTGAAGCCTTCTTCACCAACGCCGATCTGTATAAATTAATTCATCTCAAAGATGAAGCCAATGACGCTGATGACGAGACAGAAGCTGAGGTCAAAGCTGACTAAGAGGAGGATATAATAATCAACGCTCCCCTAAAAGTGGGACTCAAAGGGGGCCGCCTCAAACATCGGCCCCTATGGTAGTCAAAATCTGCGGAAAGGCACCAGCTTCTCCGGGCACTACACCCAATGAAGCTCCATTGAAGATACGCCTCAAAGCAAGCCCCCTCAAGTAGCGGCTCCTCTCGTAGCCAAGCTACGGGGAAAGGCTCCAGCTACCGGCACACCAATCGAGGTCCCCTCAAGGTGCGGCTCAAAGGCAGACCTCCTCAGTTGTCGGCACCCATCAAGTCACAAGAGAAGACCTCGGCGTCCTTTTTAGCACAGTCCCGGGAGCCAGCACGGGACAAGCTGCCAAAAAACTCTCCTGAACCTCCCAAGGCTGCTCCAGTTCTCACTGATGAAGAACTTGGAGAGTACATATCAGCTAATGTCGATGCTCCATCCCTTGGGACAAGATCCCGTATTTTATCAATAATAGAGTGTCTTTCAATTATTCTAGTCTTCCATATTAGAATACCATGTACACTCTAAATAATGCTCTACAGTCGTTATAAACATAAATAATGACTGTGAGTCATATAAATCGAGTCGTCCTGTACCAAGGAGTCTGTTACATAGTCCCACCTTGAAATATGGACGAGAAGTCCATTATCTTTGACAAAGTCGAGCGTCACCAAGACCTCCTATCGATGGAGCTAGAACCTGACACCGACAGAATACAAATCTACCGGTACAACGATCGAGCCAAGTATCTCATCCAAAAGATGGGTTACAACTTGAAGAGCGGCCAAGGTCTGAACTACGACAAAGGTCGACGCCTTCCCTTACGACTTTCAGTACCAAAAGGAAAGCCGCAAGACTACTATCACCGTACCCGACGGGGGGGTAGGCTACATCACGCCTCCAACAACTCCAGAAGAATCAGAAGCAGAGGATGTCATACATTCTCACTCATCTGAAACTTTAACTTGGGACTCCGACACCAGCGTCGACTCAGTCTTCAGAAAAGTGCTGTCAGCCATCATGACATATGTACATCCTTCAAAGATAAAGATGACGATAAAACAGAAGAATTCTTCGAAAAAGAACCCTGGGCTCAACGCCTAGACGCACAATGGGAGTCTCGCTTTGAATTGCGAGAACCTCCTACCGAAGACGAAGTCGAAAAGATCGACCTTGGGGATGGATCTTCATCCAAATCCATCTTCATCGGCAAGAGCTTGGTGGGGAGGATCGAGAATCCTTGATCCATCTGGTCAAAGAATATATCGACGTCTTCGTCTGGAGCTACGAAGACATGCCAGGACTCGACCCACAAGTCGTAATGCATAAGCTTAACATCTTGCCTGACACTAAGCCCATTAAGCAGCAACAGCGGCACTTCTGTCCTAACATCATGGACGCCATTGACAAAAAAATCGACAAGCTCTTGGACAGCGGGTTCATTCGTGAAGAGCAACACCCCGACTGGGTAGCCAACATCGTCCCCGTCACCAAGAAGAACGGGAAGATCCGAGTATGCATCAATTTCCTGGACCTCAACTCTGCATGCCCAAAGGATGAGTTTCCACTCCCAATCACTGACGTAATGATTGACAACATATGTGGCTTCGAGCATATATCCTTTATGGATGACTACTCAGACTACAATCAGATCAAGATGTTCCCAGATGACGAGAAGCATACGTCGTTCAGAACTCCAAAGGGGGTTTACTGCTGCACAGTAATACCCTTTGGCTTGAAGAATGCAGGTGCCACATACCAACGAGCTATAAGCACCATCTTCCGTCAACACCTTTGTAAGACAGTCGAGTGCTATGTTCACGATATCGCCGTCAAGAGCCATCTTAAGGGTGATCACCTACGAGACCTGAAGACAGTCTTTGACCTTATGCGGGCACACCAGCTTAAAATGAACCCCGCTAAATCCTTTCTTATGGTTTCTAGTAAAAAGTTCTTGGGCTTCATCATTACTGTGAAAGGCATTCATGTCGAGCCCGAGAAGACTAAAGCCATCCTTGACATGGACCCTCCGAAGAACCTCATAGAATATGGAGGCCTACAAGGACGACTCACCTACATCCGGAGGTTTATCGCGAACCTTTCCAAAAAAATGTCAACCCTTCACCAAGCTTATGAAGAAGGGAGTTTCTTACGTCTGGACGAAAGAATATCAGAAAGCTTTCGACGACATTAAAGCTTATCTGACAAGTCTTCCAGTCCTGGTGGCACCCGTCGTAGGCAAACCATCCTTGCTTTATGTCCGTATAATAGACCATTACCTTGGCACTTTGTTGGCCCAGAACAACGAAGCAGGCCATGAGCAGGCCATCTACTACCTCAGCAGGACGATGGTTGGGGCCGAACACCGGAATAACCCCGTAGAAAAAGAGTGTCTAGCCTTGTTGTTCGCCATCCAGAAGACTCGCCACTATGTCTCGGGACAAACAATCCATGTCATCTCCCGAGTCAATCTACTCAGAATTCTCATGACAAAACCGGGCGCACTAAACTCTCGGTTGGCTACGTGGGCAATATTATTGACACCATATGACATGGTATTTGTACCGCAAAAGGCTGTCAAGGGCCAAGCATTGGTCGACTTCCTAGCCGTGCACCCAATCCCGAAATCGTCCAGGATCTACGAGGGTATTCCCGATGAGGTGCAAGAAGCAAACATTACCGAAGAAAGCCCAGTCTGGCGAATGTTTTTTTGATGGTGCTTCCAGAACATGTCCCAAAGGCCAAATTATCATAGGAGTGGGGGTGGTCTTAATCTCTCCCGAAAAACTGGTCATCCAGCATGCTTATTCTCTTTCAGAGCCGTGCTCCAACAATGTTACGGAGTACAACGCCCTCATCATAGGACTTCAGTTAGCAAGACAGCTGGGGGTAGACTACCTTGAATCTTACGGTAACTCAAAGCTCGTTATCAATCAAATTCGGAGACAATACGAGGTCCGCCATGAAGACCTTATCCCCTATCACAAAGCAGCGTTGGACATCATCTCAACCTTCGCAGAATTCTTCGTAGAGCATGTGACTCGGCTGCAAAACTTGGAAGCTGATGCTCCGGTCGGCCTCGCAGCCTCATTGGCTGCACCCGTCGGGACTCAACATTTCGTTACGGTAACGGGTCGGGACTTGGCTTGCCCTAGAAATAACCTGTACATGCGGATAACTTATTCCATGGCCGCAGACCCTGGCATCAACGTCAGAGACTAGAGGTTTCTATTAATCGACTTTGATGTCTATGGAATCCTCACGGAAGACTCGAAGGAGGCAGTCTCAGTCAGAAGGCGTTCTTTCTGGTTCTATTACGATATAGCCTCCAAAATATTATACCGATGCTCCTATGATGGACTTCTCCTCTGATGTCTATCTAACGAAGAAGACGCCGAAGCTCTTCGAGAAGCTCATGACGAAACGTGCGAAGCTCATCAACCAGGTCCTAAGCTACATGACCGACTTCGACGTATGGGATATTACTGGCCCACCATGATGGTCGACACTGTCGAGTATGTAAAGAAGTGTCGTGCCTGTTAGCTGCACGTCGACTTCATCCATAGACCGTCAGAGCCTCTACACCCGAAGGTTGCCTCTTGGCCATTTGAAGCCTGGGGCATGGATATAATGGGGCCTATCACTCCTCCTTCGTCAAAGGGATACCGCTTTATCCTGGCAATCACCGACTATTTTCTATAAATGGGCTGAAGCAGTACCTCTCACAGAGGTAAAAAGCTCAAGAGTGATCATCTTCATCAAACATCACGTCATCTACCATTTCGGGTTACCTCGAAAGATTATCCACGATAATGGCCCATAATTCATCAGCCATGCGTTCAGTAGATTCTGCGATAAGAACCGTATTCAGAACGTGGCATCAACTGCTTACAATCCGGCAAAAAACGGATTGGCTAAAGCTTTTAATAAGACCATCGTCAAGCTACTCAAAAATGTCGTGTCATCCAATAAGCGCGACTGGGATAAGAAGCTCGACGAATGCCTTCGGGCCTATCGTACAACAGTACGGACCCCGCCGGGCAATATACCATTCTCCATGGTTTACGGGAGCGAAACAGTGCTACCGCTGGAGATCCAAATTCCCTCACTCCGAGTGGCGATCACAAATCAGTTGACGAAAGAGGACAATCAACGTCGCCGTCTGCAAAAGTTAGAAGCGCTGGACGAAAAATGCCTCTTGGCTCAACAATGCATCAAACTTTATCAAGCTCGCATATCACAAACTTTCAACAAAAGAGTCCGACAGAGGACTTTCCAAGTGGGCGACCTGGTTCTGGCAGTCAGAAGACCGATGGTGATGACTCACAAAATACCAGAAAAGTTCGAACCCAAATGGGAAGGACCCTTCATCATAGAGACGGTATACTCAAACGGTGCTTATCGTCTCGCTCAAGCTAATGGAGACTTGTTCATGATGCCCATCAACGGCAAGTTCCTAAAAAAGTACTATTCTTGACCTCCGTCGAGAACGTACTACCGCTCCCCAGATAGAGGACTGGTGGACTTGACCAAACCAAGTTTACACCTATCTTCTGACAAATCATATGCTTCTGGAACCCAGCTGTTTCATTGCATTCTATCCCCAGTAGAAGAACAACTACGTCCACATTACCTCTGAGTTGTTTCTCTACACCTCATCAAGCAGGATCCTGTACCATGTAAGATCATGCTTAAGGTAATGTTTACCACGTCCACATCACCTCTGAGTAAATATTCTATACAATAATCCTTGTGTTGTTACACCATAGAACATCTACGTCCACATTACATATGAGTTGTTCTATAAAACCCTACAGAGTTCACCCCTACCATGTCCATATTACCTCTGAGTAGGAAAACTCTACCATTTTAGCCCATATTTACCATGTCTACACTATCTCTGAGTAAATATGTCGATCCTCTCTCTCAACTTATTATCCATACCTAACACCAAGGTACGCCAAGGGTGATAAGTCTACACAAAAATTATCCCATATTCACTACGTACATATTACCTCTGAGTGAATGTGTCGGTTTCCTTCGTGAGTAACTTATCTACACCCAGAAACCAAGGTGCGTAATAGATAATGGGTCCACAAAAATCACAAAAAATGAACAAAGCAGATAGTTCTTTTATTTTTCTCAGCTAAACAGAAAATAAAAGATTACATCAACATCGAGAAAAAATAAATTACATCTTCAGGTTTCTTCAGATCTCAGAAACACTAAGAAAAAATAGGGGTATTAACTTTATTCATATTCCCGAAAACGACGATTGTAAAGCAACCTACGAGTCCTCACAACCAGGGATCATAGTTGCGTTGAGGCATGTACCACTCTCTCATCCACTTTGCATACAAAGGCTCAATCTGGTTGAGGTCTTCTGTAGGGACAGGAGGGTCAGTCCCGATCTCTGACGGTGGCTCCTCCTTAACTTCAACCTTGGAAGCAATCTCTTCCTTGATGGCCATCGATTCTTTCTTGACCTTGACCTTTGGTAACGCCTCCTCCTTAATGGTCACCGGCTCTTGTTTGACGAGAGGAGGCGGTATCTCTTCCTTCACGAGAGCCTCCGCCTTCGGCATGGATACTACAACAGAGTCAAAGAAAAGTTAAAAAAAGACTTAGAAGCTCAAAACAAATATATGAGGCGCATCAACAAATCTGGCACATCAAACTGGGTCGAAACCCATGCGCACAGATAGAACCTCATCTAAGGCGCACATACAGGACCGAGGCCCAGGTGCATGCTTCGGCGCATCATTAGGACCTAAGTCCATGCGCATCAGCAAGTAAAGCTTCGGCACATCATAAGGACTTAAGTCCATGCGCGTCAGCTGAAAGGGCTTCGGCGTATCATCAGGACAAAAGTCCATGCGCGTCAGCCTAAGCACATCTACATGAGGCGGATCTTCTACAGTTGGGTCACCCCAATATTACTGTAACAAAGACCAAGGCAGAAAATACCCACCGAGCACTTCCGGGCGAACGTCGACGTGGGTCACCATGAAGACGGGGACTTCCTCCGTATCGATCTCCAAGGGTTCCTTGCCTCGGCCCCTTCCTCGACTAGCAGCACCGCCTGGGGGAGTCTTGGGAGCCATCTTTCTAACAAAGAAAAAAGGAAAAAAGAGCTCTGAGGAAGAAGAAAGCTTTTGCATAAAGTAAAAGACTCTCTCTCCTCACAAGCCGCATATTTATAGGCTTGGCCTCGCGTGTAAACCGATGAGGCATGACATCAGCAATCAGTCGCTTCAGGTCTCGAGAAACCGATGGTTGCTTATCTTCAAAAGATCATCATTAATCTTTTCTAAGATCGAGGCGTTATCTCTTCAGAAGAAGCATGCGCCCTAGCAGTATGCGCCTAAGCAGCAAGCATCCCTATAGCGACGCGCAGAACGACTATATGCCAAGAGAGCTATGCGCCTAGGCGAAGGGCATGCGTCCAGAGTCGTTAATCCCCATGCTTCTTATTCAAAGTATTCCAAAACTTGCCCAGAAAGTTTTAAAAACTTTGAAGGGGGTCTTGTAGAAGCATGTAATTTCAGGCACATCTATAGGCCAGAATTCCTATACGCTCAACCCAACCATGCGACCAACTTAAATGCGCCAGGAAGCTCAAACAGATACTTAGCACAGCAAAAAAAGTACAAGTTGAAAGACATTGAAAAGAAGGCTTTTATTTTATATGAAAGTCTATTACATGTCTAAGGCAAGGCTTTACAAAGAAGAACTTCTACAAAAAAGAAAATATCCTAAAGCTAACAGCCAGGCGCAGCAACTGCTATGCGCCCCATGCCAAGCGCATCATCCGTCAGGCGCATCACTATGATGTCTCATCCAGGCACATCATCTCGTCATTAAGGCACAGGCGCATCAGCACCAATCAGCCCTTGTATAGCAGGAGGAGGAGCTCTCCTAGCTCGACAAGGATCGCGGTACGATGCCTCAGTCTTCAGAAGCAACATGCATACTCGACAGCCTGTGGCTCTGCCAGTATAATGAAAGATGGAGCACGGCCGCCCCGATCTTTGGACGCAACAGGCACCATTGGCATGTGTCGGGACTCGACGATCCCGATATTTGGATGCAACAGACACTATCACAGAAGCTCAGAGCGACGAGAAGACTGGGGCAACGCATCTTCACCCTCGGGAAGAGCTCGAGTTCGACAGTTCGTGAGGGCGGAGCTCCGGCCAAGTTCATCTTTACATCGAAATAAAGAATGAAAGCAAAGCTTTCCCTCATGCGGCTATTTATAAGCATGGGCAACCTACACCCGAGTGCCAAATGGCCGACGTTCCAAATTTTATGCAATGAATTTGTATTAATAGCAAATGCATCCGTCGCCTCGTATTCGGCTAAGTCAAGGCAACCATTAACGCCTCGAAGAACCCAACAGGCAGGCCAAAGAGGATACGATACATTGGCAGATGCTTCATCTATATCATGCACTCCCCATGGATACACCAAGCGGGCTATAGCTATGCGCCCAGAATGGCACTAACCAATGCAACCTTCTTCATTAAAGATTTAATACAGAATGATAAAGGCGGCAATGCATTCCAAGAGCCATCCAATCAGCTGTACAGAAAATAAAGTATCGTTGATGTCAGCACCATCATTATACCTTGGGTCGACAACTGCCACGTGGCCAACCTATCATTCGTATACGCCTCATAGCCATGCGCCCAGAAGACTGCGTGCGTCCCAGTGGTCATGCACCCCCCGGCTTACTTCTGATCCCAAGCATAAGAAGACAAAGCTCTGCATGCACCTCAAAAGCCATGCGTCTGGACTTGTTCATGGCTCCTAAAGATCATGAGACCAAGTCGCCTCCCCTGCGCCTGATCCTAGGCGCACCCTGATACGAAGCTCTACATGTGCCTCAAAAGCCATGCACCCAGTATAACGCCCCAGTCCCAAAATACGTAGGACTAGGAACGTAGACATGCCAGCTGTATTCATACGAAGTACACTCCAATATATGGAAATCTCGTATGAATACATAAGCTGTCAAATGCAGTAGAACCATAACTAATCTCATCCACACAAAATAAATGAACAAAAGATATCATATAATCAACTATGAATTGTCATTGGTACATGTAGTTGGGCGGAGACAAATCCACTACCAACTATGAAAAGAAATACATCACAAAAGAAAGAGTTTGACGAGCGAAGCGAAGACGATCCAAGTGCAATGGTCCTCGAAAAATAGTGATAATCACGACTAGAGCTAGAACACCTGCGAAATACAAGAGCACACACTTGGAGAGATAACCAGGTCCTCAGAGGGACGTAATAAGACACATAATATTATGCCATATAAACTGAATAAATATTGCTCAAATAAACAAGTCAATTGAATTATAACATGGTCCAATACACACCTATTGAACTAGCGTACCATCTCCCCAACCAAACAAGGACATGAGATGGTAAACAAATTCACGGTGACGTATCTTTCCATGCTATGAATCCAATATGGTATCCGGACCCCAACAAGGTTCAATACCTTCTCATCGGAGTAGTAAGTCACACCTACAACCAAACAAGGACAAGATGTGACGAACTATTCTGCGACAAGTTATTGTTCCAAGCCATGGTCAGATACAAGTACCCAAACCAAGAGTGCTCATACCTAACGGATAAGGACGCCTAACCAAATCTAAGTTAATACAGTTTTAAGAACAGTTCATGGTCGCATGACTACCGGGTCAATTCAAGAAAATACCAATACAGTACCTCAGTAGCGAGTCACAACACCATATACTATTCCTCAGTATCGAACGAGTCTATAGCATATAGTCTACCTATCGTTCCTCAGTAGCGAGCGAGTCTACGATAGATAGGGTGGTAGTCAACTTCCAATCATGTTCTTCCCATCCAATGCCAACTCATAACTGCTAAGTCTTCTAGCATGCAATTCTATTAGCAGTTATTTCCTAATGCACGACTTATACGTACTGGTGGCCAGCCAATCACGTATGTCCGAGTCCTATATGTGACACACAACAACGTGGAATAAATGTGTCAAGGCCTATGAATGCAACACACAAGGTGGTCCTTTAAATCTAGGTTTAATGTGTAAGAAAAATAATACATAGCAAAAAATATAACTGAACAGTAAGTTCTAACAGGTTATGACATCTATCACAGTTTATTTGCATAAAAAAAATAATGAATAATACATGAAATATGAGCTAAAATAAATAAACAACAAATGGCAAGGTGTCTTGCCTGAGGTCCTTGCTGGTGAAACCGACAAACCCGCTGGGTACAGAATAATCACAGGGCTATACAAGATGAACTCAGATGATGTGACAAACTTCTAAAATAAAAACCAAAAATAAAATATTTTGGAAATTTTTTGGGAAAAATATATGATGTGTATTTTTTCGTCAGCATTCCGAAACTTCAAATGGTTCGTGATTCTGATTTCTGGTTCTCCCAGAATCTCAAAAATACTAAAACGTGTCAGATTTCGGACAACTGACACTCCATAAATTTTTCAGAAAATTAAGTTCCGAATTTATGAAAATAAAATTTATATTCAGAAAATATACCTCAATACAATTCCAAAAAAAAAACTGGAGGTCAAACGGAGTCTGGAGTTGGGAGTTATGGTCATTCGAAGTTGCTACAACCTTTGAAAATTGAGGCTGAATTTATGACGAATTTTGGGCTTAGTTATGATGAAAAAGGAGAGAAATTTTGACAAGGATGGTTTGAAAGATAATTTTATTCATAGATTCGATAGATATATATAATGGCTAGCAATTAGCAAATTATGATAGGATTAGAACTAAATCAATAAGGATGATTATGATTACCAACTAATTTGGATAGGAATAGGATTGGTTTAAATAAGAAACGATCTAATTAATGCTAGATATGATTCCAATAGGATAAAAATTCTAATGGATAAATCTTCCCATAAATTTAATTCAAATAAATTATTTAAAAACAAATCAATTTGATTACAATCCTTTAAATGATCACCATAATAACTTTAAGTATTATTCTATATTATCAAATAATTCAAATCATATGAATCCAAATCCAAATCAAACTCAACATAATAACTTTAAAATAATATCCAATATTTATCAAAATAATTTAAATCAAATAATAAATAAATTATTTAATCAAATAATATTTTAAATCTAGATTAGACAAATCGTAATGCTCCAATTAGTCATCGTAAGTATTTTAAACAATATTTAAATTATCAACATAATTTAAAGTATAGTTGATAACCATCAAGATAATTTAAATAAATTCAAATATAATCAAATAACTGATTAACATATCAAAATAATACTCGATGTCATCAAATATTATAAAACTTACTTTTATAAATCCAAATCTTTATTTAAAAATAAATAGACAAAAAAACCTTTTATCGCTCTTTTTTTTAAAATCAATTTTTAGAAAACCAAAAATAATAAAAATATATTTTATATTTCAAATAAAAAATTCGAGAATATTTTTTTTAGAAACATTATTTCAAACCATTAATTTAAAACTAGTTTTTGGTAACAAAAGTAATCACAAAATATCTTTTACAAAATTTCTACGAAAATTATTTTTAAACACAAAATTAAAATATATAGATATAATTTTTTAAAAAAATAATTTTGGGAAGATGAGTTACAAATCTACCCACCTTTGAAAATTTTCGTACTCGAAATTTAAGGACTACTAGGATAGACAGACTTGGTTGATCGGTAAAAGGATAGTAAGAATTTGTGATAAGAGAAAATAGATGAAAGGAAAAAGAGAATTTCTTTAATGAGAACATTAATCAATTTGGATGAAAAATAGAAGAAGTGAATGGATATGGCTTGATGTGCATGGACACGATGCACAAACACATTTGTAGATGGAGAAAATTAATGGAATAGAGAATAATGAGCCTCTCCTTATATAGGAGGTGGATGCTACTATTTAGATAAGGATTATGATAGTTGCAAACCCCTTTTTGATATCTCACTTTTAAATTTTAATCAATTTAAAACCGATTCAATCCAAATCCAAATCCAATCCAATTTCGAATTAAAATTGTATATATTCAAATCCAAGTTTAATATTGATAACTTCCATATTTAAATTAAGCATATTAAAAGTAATAAAAAAAATTCAAATTTAAATACCCATAATAAGTTTAATGAAATAGAGAAATTCAAAATAAATTTTTATAAATAATAAAAAAATTATAATAAATAATTTTGAAAATTATAATAAATATTTAACTATTTGAAATACCTTTTTAATAAATTAAAATAATTACTAAAATAATTTTTAAAATTTAAAATATATACATGAATTGAATTTCATGTACTCGCATGCAATAAATATTTTACATAAAACATATTTTTCCAGTGTAGTACATAAAAAAGAGAAAAATATCATTTCTTAAATCATTACCTATACTTGTATAAATAAAAAAATATTTTTATAGTAATGAAAATAAAACATTTGACTAAATTTTTGTGAAAAAAATATTTATATACAAATTATTTACTCTTTATGTATTTCGAAAACAAAACTATTTACTATATTTACGAAACCTAAAATAAACAATTTATGTAAAATAACTAAATAAATAAATATCACGTATGTACGTACTCGCACTTGTCGTATAAATATCCGCATAAAAAAATATATAAAAAATGTAGTAAAATTTTAGGGGGTTTACACCCAGACTCGTCTATGATGCATAAAACTCATAGACTAAGTCGCCTCCATGCGCCCGATCCTAGGCGCACCCCGATAGATTACTCTCCTCCAAAATTGAGATCTTTGAGCCACAGGCATACAACACGAGTTCTTTGACTCGGTTTTATTCAAAGAATGGGTGCTAACCACCCAAGATCTCAGTAACAACCAAATCTCCATCGCAGCCCAGCGCAGCAGCCAGCAGATTCAGCTTCAATCCAGGGCGTATCAACCATGCGCCCCCACCAGCATCAGCCATGTGGCGTCCCCACGTCCAGGTGCATCCGATATATGCGCGCATGAGCAGCCAGCCTGCTATCTATAAATAGAAGGATCATTCCTTTACCCAACACACAAGGATGGACATATATACACACAGAGAGATATACATGCAGACTGTTATATCCACGTACAGAGGCCATAAGTGACACTTAACTTCTGTTTTTCCTTACAACGCTCCGGCATCCAGAGCAATCCAGACCTTCAGAGAGTTCAAGATCGTCGTCAGATCGTCAACGGAGTCAACGTATTACCACTCGCTTCACCGACACAGTTCCCAAATAAAAACAAAAGTGTACTCCTAGGACTACGTCTAAGTCCTACATTGTATATTGTTCTGTTTGTAATTGAAATACCAAAGTTTTAATCAACAAAACCTTGTCGCATTTTCGACGACAAACAACAGAGATCAATAGTATCATGGCATTCAATTCCAAAGAAAAGTCATGGGATAAAATTAAATCGGATGGATCAGATTATGACCCGATGTCGGACCAGGAGGATGATATCACCCCTGGTTCCAACTTCCTGGATCGTATGGCAGACGAAAAAATAGCTTTGGCTAATCAACAAAAAAATTTATGCGACGAGGAGATTGCCCGGTCAAAGCAACAGAAAAATTAGGCTAGGAGGAAAGCTGCTGGGCCTGCGAAATACCTCAAGGACCAGGCTGAGCTTGACAAGTTATCAATCCCCGCCAGGTCGACCAGAAATAAGTTCGCTAACCTCAACTCTACGAACAAAACAATACAAACCAGGCGATGGAAGGACGCCAACAATACCACATTAAACTGAATGGATATTAAAGCCTTCAGCTGGAACGCTCGGGGCATCGGGAATCAACCTACCAGAAACTACCTCAAATCTCTCAACAATAAATACTCGCCTGATTTTATAGCCATTCTCGAACCTAAGATCGATGGGGAGAACATCCACGAGCTTGCCAAAGACATCCATATGCCTTTCTACTTCCATGGTGGAGATCTTAACACATATATATGGATATTCTGGAACAATGATATCAATGTGGTGGTGAAGGAGACCAACAAGCAGTTTATCCACTGCAACATCCGGAATAATAGGTCGGGGCATATGTTGGACCTTTCGGTTGTTTATGCTAGCTGTGTGGCTAATACCAGAAGGGAGTTATGGCATGATCTTACTTCTATATATAATAATATGAACCGACCGTGGATGCTGGCTGGCAACTTTAATGTTCTCACATCGGCAGCAGAAAAGGCTGGGCCGGGAACCATCAATGTGAACGCGGTGACGGACTTTAACAGATTCATCTCGAATACAGGGCTCCTCGATACTGGCTATCTCGGGTCGATTTTTACTTGGTGCAATGGCCTCATAACAACCCTAACACCTGGGAGCGCCTGAACCGGGTCCTTTACAATACCGAATACCTGCTTAATAGACCTCCTACCTCTGTTATGCACCTCCCCCGCATGAACTCCGATCATTCCCCCTCCTTATTACCCCTTCTGATTCTCTATCTACACCGGGCCAGTTTTGATTTCAAAGGATGTGGTACGACCACCCGACTTTCATGGACGTGGTTAAGGAAAGCTGGGACGAGGTTTGCCATGGTCCGCCTCTACT
The DNA here is from genome assembly GCA_029216955.1 of Iris pallida. Lineage (NCBI taxonomy): Eukaryota > Viridiplantae > Streptophyta > Magnoliopsida > Asparagales > Iridaceae > Iris > Iris pallida. Next base: position 2,946,041 of record JANAVB010039418.1, read on the forward strand.
TACTTTGCATACTAAACTTTAGAGACTGAGACCGGCCTTGAGAGACTGGAACTGGAATGTCTTTAGGGATCTTAGGAAACAGAAGCGGGAGCTACAAGCGGATATTGATGATCTGGAGGCGGCCCTTCAAGTTCAATGGAGCGATGCTGGGGGCGACGATCTCCTCCGGGTTAAATATAGCCTGGACAAGGTTTTGGCTTTGGAAGAGCAACTTTTTCAGGATCAGGCGAGGATTAACTGGGTTAATGATGGGGACCGTAACTCCACTTTCTTTCACGCCATCATTAAAGAGCGGGCTAATTCGAACAGAGTGTGGCTGTACGATCAAGATGGGACCGTTGTGGAGGATCAAATTATTATGGACAGGGCGATCCTTCACTTCACCAAGTTCTTTAAACCTGCGCCATCCACAGACCCGGATAACTTCATTGATTGTATCCCGAGTCTGATCTCCGATGAGCAGAACCTGGAATTTTCTAGGCTTCCCCAGGAAGATGAAGTTGAGAAAGCTATCAATTCGCTGAACCCGTAGGGAGCCCCGGGCCCGGATGGTTTCACAGGGATTTTTTATTCTAAATATTGGCATATCATTAAATAGAATCTTATGGCTGCTATCAGGGATTTCTTTTTTAGGAATCCAACTTCCCAAAGGCATTACTTCGACTAACCTCGTTCTCATCCCTAAGACGTCCAAGCCAGCGGATATCCAGGATTTCAGACCTATCAGCCTTAGTAACTTCTCCCACAAAATTATCTCCAAAATTTTGGCAGAAAGGCTTGCAGGAGTCCTGTGAAACCCATAATTTGTATTTTATAATTAATGTTACTTTTAGTTTTTTCAAAATTATTATTATTATTAATATTATTACTATTAAATATTTTTGAGTGGAAAATAGTTTCAAAATTATAATAACATGGATTTTTGGTTTCCGAACCCAGGCCTGAGCCCGAACCCTTTCCTATTTAATTTTGATCTGACTTGGTTATTATTATTATTTAAAAAAAACATTTTTGGAGAACTGGTCCCGAAGGACCAGCACACTCTCCCAACTTTCCACGTTCCATAACCCCCTTATTCCTCTCCACAAACTCTTCCACTTCCCCCCTCTTATAACTTCCCATTTACTCCCCATTATAACCCCACGTTCTCTCCATCTCTCCACATATTCAGCAAACACACATCTCATCTCCTCCACTCACTGGAGAAAGAAACTCTCACTCTCTTCTCACCATTCTCACCCAACAGAAGAAGGGATTCACTCAACTCTCTTATAATCACCTCTCTCCCTCTCTCACTGGAACAATACACTCAGAACCCTTCCCAAGCCCTAGCCCCGCGGCCGCGAGCTTCCGAGCTCGGCCGACCCCTCTCGCGCCACCCTCCACCGGGCTTCTCGCCGGCGACCGCCCCGCGCCACCCGCGGGCGCCTTTTCCGCGCGGCCAAGCCAGCGCCGACGCCCCAGTGCGCGCGGCTCCCTCTCCCCGGCCAACTCCGGCCGCAGCGCCCCTCACGCGCGGCCCCACCACCGGAGCCGTCCGCTCGGCCCCGCGTCTGTCCGTGGTCGACGCCACCACCGACGCCCGGTCGTCGATCCCGCAGCCGACCTCCCTGTCGGTTCGCCGACAGTGCCCCGCCTGCTCGGACCCCGATCCAGCACTCCGGCAGCCCCCGACCGTGCGGCTTTCCGCGCCAGCCGTCCGCCCATCTCCGCGGCCATCCGCCGCCGTCCGCCGAGCCCGTCGGCCCGACCCCCTCCGCGGACTCCTCCGGCCACCCGCCGCCACTGTCCGGCAACCCCGCGGCCAGCGCCCCTTCTCCGGCGAGGCGCTGCCCTAGCCGCCCTCTCCCGCGGATCCCCTCTCTCCCACAGACTCTTCCGCCCCTCTTCGGTGCGTGGTTGAGTCTGGATCTGTGAAGTTTTGCTGTCCGGGATTCGCGACGTTGCTGTCCAGATCTGCGACCTGCTGCCGAACTTCGTTTCGGGTTTTTCCCAAGATTTTCCCATGGCTCCCCGCCAACGAAATTTGGTAATTTCTTGGTAATCACAGTAGTTCGTCCCTCCCGTAGAGTCGGTGATGAAATCGGTCCCCGGTTTCCCTTTAGGAAATCCGGTTAGCTGCGTAATATTTTTCGATTAGCTGCGTTAGCGTATTTTCCTGTGTTTTATCTGTTGGTTTGGTATGGTTTGGATTGATTATGGAATTCCTGGACATTTCGGGAAGTTCTGTGGATTGGGAATTATTTCTGGTGGTTTTGGAAATATTTTGATGGATATATTTGCGGGATTATTATTGGGTTGGAATAATTGCAGGTTTCTGTGGCGCATTTCCCAGTTTTGGGTTGTCCCGAAATAGAGGAAATGCTGCCCAAATTTTTACGAAACTATATTTATTTTGATTTCAAAATCGGTTTTCGAAAATGAACTTTAAACTGATTTTTCGGGCGACGACCGTACCGGTCTGTTGGCCCTGGCGAAATGCAAACGCACCGGTCCGACCGGGCGTTGTGGTATTAGCTGAATTTTGATGATGGATCGAGTCTGAGACTCTTAGCATTTATTTTAAATTATTTTATTTAATATTTAGGCTATTTAATATAGTTATTTATTTATTGCACTTTATTTAGTAATTAAATCACTTTTCTCTTATTTGATGTAAAAGATAATTGTACAGGGCATAAGCCCACTCTAGGATGTTTAGCTGTACCCTTGTATTGTGTAGCGTAGATCTTTATTTTCTTTTCTGGGTGGATGTGATCTTGGGTGGTTTTGATTAGACGTATAATCGTAGTTAGAGCGTAATTTTCTAATTAATTAAGAATTAATTATTGGATAAAATATTAGTAAATAACTAGTTCATGATTTATCACTATAAGAAACTATAATTTTATAAATATATTACAAAAACACAAAGTTTTCCAAAGTTAATTGGTCCTTGTTATTATTTCCAAATAACCAAATTAATCGGTTTAATCAACGCACGTAGTTGCGACGTAATCGTTAGCTGTAAATTAATACAACTTAAAACCTGACTAGGATTTACTACTAGAGATTGCAACTAGCACACTTAGTCTGGTTATTCAAGGTTCTAAGTCGAGTTCTCAACTGTAGGAACTCGAAGTTACACCTGACGTTCCTCCTCGGTACCGACTCGTCTATCCAGTTATTCTAAAACAAAGGCAAGTGCAGTTATGTCTATTTGGTAATTTATCTAGTAATTGTTTTATTGCAATTTTAAACCACATTGCTACACGAATCTCTCTCCTAGAGTTCGAATATTGACTCATTGATTGAATCTGATTGACTCGGGATATTGGGGGAGTAGTGTAGCGTCTATGACCAATACCCCTATATTGCATCATTGATTGTGCGAGCTGATTCCTCCTATACACGAGGATAGGCCGGACCGTATCATTAGGATATAATTAAATCATCCCAAGCCGGTCATAGTTCGTTACCTACTCAAATCACATTGTTTTCAATTGTAGAATTGTGAAAAATATTGTTAAAGTATTTCAAATTGTTTAACATTGCAAATTTCAAATTATTATTTGAATTATTGGATATTCGTAATTGTACTTTGCTCCCTCCTGACTGGAGACAACATTTTAGGTATCACTGAGGATGAAGAGCTATACTATAATAGCTATTATGACCCGGTCCTCTACCCTGCGAAGGTACCAGAGCCGTCTCTGGAGGACGCTGATCCTGGGACTACAGAACCAGATGCTTAGATAGTTTTTCTTTTCTGCATTTTCTCCTTTATTTGGAGTTTGTAGTTTATTTCAGTATTTTATTTCCAGTTGTACTTCTAAATATTTTATTAAACAAAGTTTCATTTCCGAATAGAACAGTTGTGACAAATGTAATTGTGTTGTTGTGAATACCTGCAATGGAACAGCTTACTGCCGCCGTCTCATAACGGTGCAGGCTGGGCATGATCCGATTCGACCCAAGAAATTGGGACCGGGTCGTGACAAGTTTTTAGTGGTGGCCCATGCAAGTCTGAACAACAACTTAGGAAAACATACCTAGAAACAATTAGAACACTAGAACATCAATTTGTCACAACATAGGACCAAAATATATTATAAATAAATATTTTTGTTTGATTATAGACTGGTAGGATACCTTGCTTATGTTTGCATCCTAAACCATCTAGAGAATGACCGTTGACCAAATCCTGCTGGCGATGAGGTGTCATCTCCGGATCATACCCCATCTCCTCAACCAAGCCCAGGGTCTTTTTCCTCGCGGCTGTTTGACCATCCTCATAGTGCATCCAGTGAAGTTTTTCCTACACTGGCAATTCCTACCTCATCTCAAACTGAATTGCATTTCCTTGGTGGAGTATTCATTTTTGTTGCTCCACTAGTACCAGCAATCATCTTCCAAATGGTTGTCCTATTTCAAGAAATCCTGGAGTTCCAGAAAGCTCAAGATGAAGCCCAGCAGGAACAGATGAATATCATAAGAGAAGACATGAAGAACGTCATGATGTAGCCTTAGTTATCCCCAACCAAGTTAGAGCAGAACTTTTGTCCTAGGAAGGATACCCTTGAAACTAGAAGATATTTTGGGTCCCATCAAGTACTCTACTTTTCGGCAGCCTTGTCGTAAGAAGCTATGGGCTTGTAACTATTGCAAGAGGCCTGGTCATCAGACCTTAGTTGCCGCAAGAGATTGGGACAATGTTTGGCATGTGGATCTGCTGAACATCGGGTAAAGGACTGCCCCTTATCTTTCCATCAAACCAGAGCTCATATCCCAGCAACACCTGTTAGGCCACAACCTAGGGACCCTCTTTCTATCCAGCAGACCCTACCCCTTACAATAAGGCATGATGTATACTCGAGGTTCTTAGAAAGGGAAGCAGTTAGAGACTGCTCATGTAGAACCATGAAGAATAGTACCTAGAACCGCAGAATAGCATTATCTTTTTGGAAGTTGTAACAGGATGTCCTTAGATCAATCATAAGAGTTTTGCTGTAATTCTCCCCATGAATAGAAATTTTAGTTACACTCTTATGGCAGATGTTTTCCCTGATAGTCTCCCCGGATTATCCCAGATATAGACATAGGATTCACCCCTGACTTAGTCCCTGGCTCTTTCCCTATTTCTAAAGGATGTTACAGAGTCAACCCGAAGTTGGCCAAGAAGATGAAGGACCAGATCAATGAAGACTCTAGGATTTATTCAGAGTGGAACTTCACTTTAGGGAGTACCTATCTTGTTTCTGCCCAGAAGGATGGAACAACGGATGTGCATCGATTACCAGACACTAAAGAACAAGTACTTTCTGTTTGGATCGAGGATCTGTTTGATCTGGTTGTGTGGAGTTAGGGTGTTTCGAAGTTTGACTTAAGATTTGACTTCCATCAAATCAAAGTCAGGAAAGAGGACATTTCCAAGACGGCATTCAAACACCAAGTATGGATAGTTTTCTTTGGTCAGGATGTTAGACTGACAAATACTTCTGCTGTGTTCATGAATCTCATGAACAGAGATTTTCATGAGTATTTGAATCAGTTTATCTTCTCCATAGATAACCTTCTGATATATTTGAAGACTGAAGAAGAGCATGAAGAACACCTGAGAAAGTTTTGAAAACTTTGAGAAAAAAGAAGTTTTATGGTAAGTTATCTGAACGTGGATCTTTGACAAGGTGGACTTTTGGCCATGTTGTCAAGAGAAGAAATTTCGATGGAAGATAGCTGCTGTTGAAAAGTGGTATACCCCAAGTTCAATTCGGAAGGTTCTTGAACTTGGCCGGCTACTATCAGAAGTTCGTGAAGGATTTCGCCAAGATTGCTGAGCCAATGACGAAGCTCACCTGGAAGAATGGAGAGTTCATCTGAACAAAAAGTTTGCCAGACGGCATTGAGGAGCTGAAGAAGAGACTTACCACTACACCAATCCTTGCGCTACCGCAGGAACCGGTGGTTTCTCAATTTACAGTAATGTCTTTGGAAAAGGACTGGGCTGCGTTCTTCAACAACATGGGAAAGTAATTGCTTACACGTGTAGGCAACTACATACTCATGAGGAGAATCATCCCATGCCTAATTTGAATTTACTGCAATTATCTTTACTTTGAAGCTATGGAAGCATGATTTTATGGAAAGGGAGTGAAAATATGTACGGACTACTAAAGTCTGAAATATGTCTTCACTCAGGAAGGGCTGAATGTTAGACTAAGAAGATGGTTGAAGCAGATGAAGGTTTTCGACATCGACCTGCATCGAGAAGTTTGGACTGGAGGTTATACTACCTGGAGATAGACGGACGGAGCTGGATGCTAATTCAGTATTGATGAAGTTCGAGGCTGAGGGACAAAAATCAAGAGAACGTAGTTTCAAAACGAGGCACTTTGCAGGTTTAGAGATCAAGTGTTGGCAGGAACACTTGAGGGATTCTAAATTGATCAGCAGTGGAACTCTGAAGAAAGGTACGAGACTTTGTGTATCGGCTGACAAACGGAAGAACGAGTTGATGAAAGAAATGCACCAGTTGCAGTATTCCATACATTCAGGAGCTAATAAGATGTATCAGAATATGCCTCTATTGATTGGTGCTATGGAATGAAGAAGGACAATTCCAGGTGTAGGAATAGATATGAATTTGTCAACATGAGGAATTTAGCAAGAGAACAACAAGTTTGTTGGAGCCGCTGGACAATTCGGAGTGGAAGTAGAAGCATATGACAATGAACTTTGAGTAAGGATTGCCTTGTTCCCAAGGAGGGAAGGGCACCAATTGGATTATAGAAAATCGACTGACTAAGTCAGCACACTTTCAAAGTTGGTTTATCCACTAAAGAAGTTGGCAGCATTGTACGAGAGGCACATTTACCGGATTCATGGAGTACAGCGGGACGAGCAATCAGAGAGGTCAATCCAGACGCTTGAAGATGTATTGAGATTTTGCGTCTCGGAATTTGGCAGGTCTTGGGAAGACCAAATTGCATTTGGTGAAGTTTTCCTACCAGAGGAACAATCAGTTTTGACGGAGCTGGAAATTGAGGCCAGATACATCAGGCCATTTGAAGTTTACGACGCGTTGGAAGTAGCGTACCAGTTAGCTCTACCAGCTAATATTGAGAATGTGCAACGTCTTCTACGTCACAGCTCAGACGTTACATTTCGGATCGATCCGAGTCACATTTTGGATAATTCAGAACTGAAGATTGGAATCAACCTTTCAGTGTCAGAGAAACCAGTTGCAAGCCTAGTCAGAGTTAAGAAGAAGATCAGAATTTGAGCCATCACTTAAACTCCTATTTTCTTATCTTTTCGTTCTAAACTTGACTGATGCTGACGAAGTTAGCCTAGTTTTGCAAGCTATCTCTTTATCAAGCTTGATCATGACAGTATTTTATTGGGTGCACCCACTAATATATTGTCTAATCAGGACCGGTGCATGATGGTCTGATCAACCTCGTGTACTTTGGTTCGCTTTTGTATTTTTCTACATGGATGATATCATAAATCGTCTCATCCACGACTGCCTTGGACCTGAGTTACGGGCGTAGTACTCGTACCTGTTTGTCTTTTCTACCTTACTCTAAATTTCGAGGACGAAATTTTCTAAGGAGGGAAGATTGTGAAACCCATAATTTGTGTTTTATAATTAATGTTACTTTTAGTTTTTTCAAAATTATTATTATTATTAATATTATTACTATTAAATATTTTTGAGTGGAAAATAGTTTCAAAATTATAATAACATGGATTTTTGGTTTCCGAACCCAGGCCTGAGCCCGAACCCTTTCCTATTTAATTCTGATCTGACTTGGTTATTATTATTATTTAAAAAAAAACATTTTTGGAGAGCTGGTCCCGAAGGACCAGCACACTCCCCCAACTTCCCACGTTCCATAACCCCCTTATTCCTCTCCACAAACTCTTCCACTTCCCCCCTCTTATAACTTCCCATTTACTCCCCATTATAACCCCACGTTCTCCCCATCTCTCCACATATTCAGCAAACACACATCTCATCTCCTCCACTCACTGGAGAAAGAAACTCTCACTCTCTTCTCACCATTCTCACCCAACAGAAGAAGGGATTCACCCAACTCTCTTATACTCACCTCTCTCCCTCTCTCACTGGAATAATACTCTCAGAACCCTTCCCAAGCCCTAGCCCCGCGGCCGCGAGCTTCCGAGCTCGGCCGACCCCTCTCGCGCCACCCTCCACCGGGCTTCTCGCCGGCGACCGCCCCGCGCCACCCGCGCGCGCCTTTTCCGCGCGGCCAAGCTAGCGCCGACGCCCCAGCGCGCGCGGCTCCCTCTCCCCGGCCAACTCCGGCCGCAGCGCCCCTCACGCGCGGCCCCACCACCGGAGCCGTCCGCTCGGCCCCGCGTCTGTCCGTGGTCGACGCCACCACCGACGCCCGGTCGTCGATCCCGCAGCCGACCTCCCTATCAGTTCGCCGACAGTGCCCCGCCTGCTCGGACCCCGATCCAGCACTCCGGCAGCCCCCGACCGCGTGGCTCCCCGCGCTAGCCGTCCGCCCATCTCCGCGGCCATCCGCCGCCGTCCGCCGAGCCCGTCGGCCCGACCCCCTCCGCGGACTCCTCCGGCCACCCGCCGCCGCTGTCCGACAACCCCGCAGCCAGCGCCCCTTCTCCGGCGAGGCGCTGCCCTAGCCGCCCTCTCCCGCGGATCCCCTCTCTCCCACAGACTCTTCCGCCCCTCTTCGGTGCGTGGTTGAGTCTGGATCTGTGAAGTTTTGCTGTCCGGGATTCGCGACGTTGCTGTCCAGATCTGCGACCTGCTGCCGAACTTCGTTTCGAGTTTTTCCCAAGATTTTTCCGCGGCTCCCCGCCAACGGAATTTGGTAATTTCTTGGTAATCACAGTAGTTCGTCCCTCCCGTAGAGTCGATGATGAAATCGGTCCCCGGTTTCCCTTTGGAAAATCCGGTTAGCTGCGTAATATTTTTCGATTAGCTGCGTTAGCGTATTTTCCTGTGTTTTATCTGTTGGATTGGTATGGTTTGGATTGATTATGGAATTTTCGGACATTTCGGGAAGTTCTGTGGATTGGGAATTATTTCTGGTGGTTTTGGAAATATTTTGATGGATATATTTGCGGGATTATTATTGGGTTGGAATAATTGCAGGTTTCTGTGGCGCATTTCCCAGTTTTGGGTTGTCCCGAAATAGAGGAAATGCTGCCCAAATTTTTACGAAACTATATTTATTTTGATTTCAAAATCGGTTTTCGAAAATGAACTTTAAACTGATTTTTCGGGCGACGACCGTACCGGTCTGTTGGCCCTGGAGAAATGCAAACGCACCGGTCCGACCGGGCGTTGTGGTATTAGCTGGATTTTGATGATAGACCGAGTCTGAGACTCTTAGCATTTATTTTAAATTATTTTATTTAATATTTAGGCTATTTAATATAGTTATTTATTTATTGCACTTTATTTAGTAATTAAATCACTTTTCTCTTATTTGATGTAAAAGATAATTGTACAGGGCATAAGCCCACTCTAGGATGTTTAGCTGTGCCCTTGTATTGTGTAGCGTAGATCTTTATTTTTTTTTTTGGGTGGATGTGATCTTGGGTGGTTTTGATTAGACGTATAATCGTAGTTAGAGCGTAATTTTCTAATTAATTAAGAATTAATTATTGGATGAAATATTAGTAAATAACTAGTTCATGATTTATCACTATAAGAAACTATAATTTTATAAATATATTACAAAAACACAAAGTTTTCCAAAGTTAATTGGTCCTTGTTATTATTTCCAAATAACCAAATTAATCAGTTTAATCAACGCACGTAGTTGCGACGTAATCGTTAGCTGTAAATTAATACAACTTAAAACCTGACTAGGATTTACTACTAGAGATTGCAACTAGCACACTTAGTCTGGTTATTCAAGGTTCTAAGTCGAGTTCTCAACTGTAGGAACTCGAAGTTACACCTGACGTTCCTCCTCGGTACCGACTCGTCTATCCAGTTATTCTAAAACAAAGGCAAGTGCAGTTATGTCTATTTGGTAATTTATCTAGTAATTATTTTATTGCAATTTTAAACCACATTGCTACACGGAACTCTCTCCTAGAGTTCGAATATTGACTCATTGATTGAATCTGATTGACTCGGGATATTGGGGGAGTAGTGTAGCGTCTATGACCAATACCCTATATTGCATCATTGATTGTGCGAGCTGACTCCTCCTATACACGAGGATAGGCCGGACCGTATCATTAGGATATAATTGAATCATCCCAAGCCGGTCATAGTTCGTTACCTACTCAAATCATATTGTTTTCAATTGTAGAATTGTGAAAAATATTGTTAAAGTATTTCAAATTGTTTAACATTGCAAATTTCAAATTATTATTTGAATTATTGGATATTCGTAATTGTACTTTGCTCCTTCCTGACTGGAGACAATATTTTAGGTATCACTGAGGATGAAGAGCTATACTATAATAGCTATTATGACCCGGTCCTCTACCCTGCGAAGGTACCAGAGCCGTCTCTGGAGGACGCTGATCCTGGGACTACAGAACCAGATGCTTAGATAGTTTTTCTTTTCTGCATTTTCTCCTTTATTTGGAGTTTGTAGTTTATTTCAGCATTTCATTTCCAGTTGTACTTCTGAATATTTTATTAAACAAAGTTTCATTTCCGAATAGAACAGTTGTGACAAATGTAATTGTGTTGTTGTGAATACCTGCAATGGAACAGCTTACTGTCGCCGTCTCATAACGGTGCAGGCTGGGCATGATCCGATTCGACCTAAGAAATTGGGACCGGGTCGTGACAAGTCCTCCCATCCATTATATCCAGGGAGCAATCGGGTTTCGTCAGAGGCCGTAGCATTCATGAGAATATTAGTCTGGCGCACGAAATCATTGGAACCATTGACAACAACATCACCAGAGTTAATGTGGCGATTAAGCTTGACATGTCTAAAGCTTATGATAGGGTCAGCTGGAGGTTCCTGATCCGAGTCATGCGCAAATTCGGCTTTTGCCAGACATGGATCGACCTCATCTTCAGAAATATTTCTAATTGCTGGTATTCTGTCTACATCAACCGAAAAATGGAAGGATTCTTCCACTCTGCTAGAGGTCTGAAACAGGGTGACCCCATTTCTCCTATCTTATTTATTATAGCTTATGCTGCCCTCAGCAGGAAAATTTCCAATCTTTGCCTCCATGGCCAAATCAAGTACTTCTCTGGACGTAGAGATAGCCTACCCATATCCCACCTCTTCTATGCGGACGAAAGCCTCGTATTCCTCAACGGGGGCAGCGACAATATCGACAACCTTCTGAAGATGCTTCAGGACTACTCGAGCACATCGGGTCAGGAGATAAATATGGGTAAATCGGCGCTGATCATCTCCCTGAAGGATCATATTTCTGTTAGGGCAGAGGAGATTGCTGCGAGGATGGGTTTTACGATCACGTATCTGCCGATTCATTACCTGGGGGTGCCTCTCTTTAAAGGGAGAGGTAAACAGGAATACTTCTTCAACATGATTGAGAAATTTGAGAAAAGGATCTCGGGATGGAGAGGGAGACTTCTGTCCTTCGGGGGGAAGATTACCCTCCTCAAAAGTGTGCTTACTGCACTTCCTATTCATGCCATGTCGGTGATCAAAGCCCCCAACAATCTTCTCAAGAATTTAGAGAAACTGATGGCAGCCTTCCTCTGGAGCTCTAAAGATCAACATCGGACTAGATGGATATCATGGAGCAATGTGTGTCACCCGATGGATGAGGGAGGGCTTGACATTAGATCACTTGACCAGGTGATGACTGCTTTACATGCTAAAAGATGCTGGACAGTGATTCAAGGTGAGTCGGTATGGGCCCAGTACATGATCAGGAAGTATGGGGATCCGGTCGCTCCCGGATACTCCCTACCTAACTCCCCCTCCCCGCTATGGCGATCTATGATGAATTTTTTTGCAATGTTTACTCCAACTGCCAATGGGTTTTAGGCTGAGGCAACATACCCATCTGGGGTCAGAACTGGTGCGGTGCATCTATCTCCAAACTGCCCGAGTTCATTTACAACCCTTCCATCCGTCAGGTGATGACCTCACCGATGGTGCGTAGATCCTTGGAGGAGGAGGTTAATATTCGGGATTTTCTGACTGTTGAAGCCAATGCTTGCATGGACGGGATTATTCTCAACAATGAGAAGGACATGATAGTTTGGACTCCTGACCGCCATGGAGAGTTCTCTACTAAATCTTACTGGGACCAACACCGCAGGAGAAACTCGATCGATTCCTGGAGTAACTTCTGCTGGAACAAGTACATTCAGCCACGCATAGGCACCTTTCTTTGGTGTCTTCGCAGAAACGCTATTCCTGTAGAGGCCAGACTTATTTTTGTGGGGATCAATCTCGCTTCGAGATGTGTGTGCTGTGCTAACCCGGACACTAAAACGAATGATCACCTGTTCATCTTGGGAGAGACGGCTCAGATGGTTTGGCTCCACTTCGGTACCAAGTTCAATCTCCCTCCCTCTCACTCCTCGATCAATCAACTTGCGCAGGTATGGCTTCTGAACTCTTCCCCCTCTTCCCTCTCCACCCCAGCGGTCATCAGCAGGAACATTATCTTCCTATCTGGATTATGGGAGATCTGGAAGCAAAGAAACTCAATTCTTTTTGGCGATGGGCAGAAAAACTATCGGGACATCATTCGACAGGTTACCACTCAGCTTCAACATACCTTCTCGACACATAATCTGGGAACGGACGGCTTGGGACGTTCGGGCATGCCTATGCATCCTGTAGTCCGGGGGATCAACGCGAGATGAGTGGCTCCGGGGAAGGGTCAGAAGCTGAACATGGCGGCGAAGATAAGAGATTTGGCGGGGATTGCATGTGGAGGTATCATCATAGACAACCAAGGCTCCCTTATCTATGCCTTCTCCCTTTTCATGACAAATACCTCCAGTCCTCTCCCAGAAATCGATGCTCTTCTCAAGATGATTCACTGGTGTAATGATCAGAATATCCAGTACAGTGAAATTGAAATATCCTCCAAACTGCTCATCAACATCATTGCCAATAAATCCAAACCTCTGTGGCCTATCAGATACAAGACCCGCAACATCAAACAATTGATAGGTTCGAATACCGCCATCGTCCATATACCTCCTACTGCTAATGGCGTGGCCAAAGCTCTGGCATCTCTGGCACATGATTCCAGAATCGATCAGATTTTCGTCCATACCTCCGAACTACCATCTGAGGCCAGCAATGCCCTGCTTAAGGACCTATCTGGTCGTTAGGGGGGTTCTTGTTTCGTTTCTTCTTTACCTTTTGTTTACCCCTAGGAACACTAGGGTGGATAGTTTTAATTCCATTTTGTTACCCCCGGAATCTCCGGGGAGGATAGATTTTCTTTTTGGCCAGGCCTCTGGTCTGGTACATATACTTTTGTAGGTCGTCGGGCTATCTCCCGGCGCCACCTTTGAGCTTAGGCTCCTCTTTTTAATAAAGTATAATGTTATATATATATATATATATATATATATATATATATATATATATATATATATATATATATATATATATATATATATTACATGTGGCCCAAGTGGTCGGGAGTTCGAGCCTCAGTGGAGGCGAGTTCGAGCCTCAGTGGAGGCGAGTTCGAGCCTCTTTTTAATAAATATATATATATTAATATATACTCCCGACCACTTGGGCCACATGTAATATATATATATATATATATATATATATATATATATATATATATATATATATATATATATATATATATATTTTTTTTTTTTTTTTTTTTGAAGCAATGGGTACTTGTGGCGAACTCGCCTCCACTGAGGCTCGAACTCCTGACCACTTGGGCCACATGTAATATATATATATATATATATATATATATATATATATATATATATATATATATATATATATATATATATATATATATAACATTATACTTTATTAAAAAGAGGAGCCTAAGCTCAAAGGTGGCGCCGGGAGATAGTCCGACGATCTACAAAAGTATATGTATATACACATAAATTCTATTTTTTTTTCTTCCCATATATATGCATTAATGAGAGAAGTCCCATATCAATTTATTCGACAATATAATGTCTCTCTTTATTACTTTTCTAAGATAGCAAGAGTTACACTTTTCTAAGATAGCAAGAGTCGTTAGAGTAGTTTTTGATCCAGAAACCTATCCTATGTTCTTGGTTTGTAGGCCCATGAGAGGTTTGGGGTTCGGGTAAACGGGTCGATCCAATAAAAAAATTCGTATATTAGGAAACAAATTATATTGCTTCAACTGTTCCTTTTCCGCCTTCCTCTTCAATATCCGCTGCATCTGGTATTGTCCCTTCCCAATCTTTAATCAATATCAGTTGAATTTCCTTTTTAATCCCATTTTATTCAATTGTATTGAATTCCCCTTAAAAAATTGAAAATTTATTTAGGCTTTGTCCAATAAACTTGACATTGCTATGGAATTTGGCAGAATTTCTTTTGATGTCTGCTGCTGCTGCTGCTGATGACCCAATTGGTAGAAATCAGCATGTTGCGATATTTACTACTGCCAGCCTTCCGTGGATGACTGGCACTGCAGTCAATCCCTTGTTCCGTGCTGCCTATCTTGCAAAGGACGGCGGTAGGGAGGTCACTCTGGCTGTCCCTTGGCTGTCCTTGAAAGACCAGGTGCTGGTTTATCCGAAGAATGTTACGTTTGGTTTGCCGTCGGATCAGGAAGCTTACGTACGCCTCTGGCTGGAGGAGAGGACGGGGATGGCATCCGGTTTCAACATAAAGTTCTATCCCGGGAAGGTAACTTTACATGCTTCAATCAGTTTCGGACCTTCGGTCAAAATGGAAAAAAAAAATTATAGCTAGGAAGATCACATGCTTTGGGGAAGTGGAGGAAGGAGAAATTATTAGTTGAACAAAGTAAGCCATCTCGTTTTATACGCTAATTGTAGGAAATTCAAAATTAAATGGTTTCCCTGAATGGGTTCTCGTTTCCGGCACATGCGTTACATGTTTTGGACGGCCAGATATACCGAATCTGCCAAATAAAATGGACCTTGTTCACCTACTAATTCCGTGGAGGGAGGAGGGGGTTAGCTATTAATTCCTAATGCATTAGACAAGTCACCGCAGGCCTCTTATTGTAAGAGGAACTTGCTCGTTATAATAAAGTGTTATTAGTTACGTTATAATGATGCACAAAATCATATTGGTCATTATCCAAGCCTTTTTCCATTCCTATCGGAATGAGGCCGGTTGTGGAGCCTAATAGCGATCCATAAATTAAATGATAATTTTTATGAATGCCTTTCAACACGATGTTAAAGGTCTATGTTGGTGTCATATTCCTAGCCAATATATTTCTAGCTAAGATAGGTATGAGCAACATGCATATAAAACACCGTTAACTATATTAAATGCTTTTGGGCTTCACAAACTTGTAATTTCTATTGGAGGAATGTTGTATAAGCTCAATATGCATCAATATCAATGATTTGTGCAGTTGTTACTGATAGAAATAGCATTAGAGTTCTAGGAAATTTTGCTAAAAATATTGCCTACGAAGACTAAAATAGCATTAGAGTTCTAGGAAATTTGCTAAAAATATGTATCGAAATGGGGTCGATTGTGAGCATAATAGAGATCCATAGAAGAAAAGATTTTTTATGAATGCCTTTTAACATGATGTTAAAGCTCTATGTTGGTGTCATATTTCTAGCCAAGGTAGTTATGAGTATGATGCACGTAAAACACCGTTAAACTATATTAAATGCTTTTGGGCTTCTCAAACTTGTATTTTCTATTGGCGAAATGTTGTATAATTTCTATATGCATCAATATCGATGACTTCTATAGTTATTGTTAGTGCTCTTGCTCCTTGACATGAAGAGAGCTTGCTCTCAACATGCTTTGTAAAGTTTGGTCCCACATTGGAAAAGCACCATGAGTTATCTCAACATATATATGAGTATGTGTTGTTGGGATATGCACATGGGGTGGTGACCTTAAGGAGGGAACCATGTGGGTGATTTTACTAAGAGGAAAATGATTAATTCCAACAAGGACGTAAGTTGATTTTTGTTGTGCGGGTTCGGACTCGACACGGACTCCAGGTTGTCTCGTGCATGCACGGGAGTGTTCGAGGGGAAGGCGTTGGCTAGCACTCGACTATGTTGATTGTGGGATGATGTAAAACATCAAACTCTATTTTAGAGTATTGGTGTTTTAGTCCCACATCGGATATGAGAGATGGTGAGGTCTCACTCCACTCTATAAATAGAGCCCCCTTGCCTCCTTTCCAAGATGGACCAAAGAAGAGAGTTAAGGGAGTCTGTAAAGTTCATGAAGCCCGTTCAAGTCACAAATATTGACTGACGAGCGTTCCAGAAGTTCTCTTGAACTTGCTAGTTCCTGGAAGCGGATCGTATAGAGGTGAATCTTGCTTTGAGCAAGGGTGTTTTTGCCCCCCAGCAGATTTAATCCTCCTCTTCTTCTTCTTCTGGTTCTCTGTAACTCGTTTTTCAGGTTTTAAGGCACCTACTGAGTAGGGAGGCCTAACTTTGTTCTTGAGATCTATCTCATTTGTGGCACCTACTGTGTAGGCTTGCTAAACTTCTCATTTGTGGCGCCTACTGTGTAGGCTTGCTTAAACTCCTCATTTGTGGCACCTACTGTGTAGGTTTGCTTAACTCCTCATTTGTGGCACCTACTGTGTAGGCTTGCTCAACTCATTTGTGGCACCTACTGTGTAGGCTTGCTGAACTTCTGTTTTCCATTTATATCCACGCCTCGGGACTAACAATCTCAAAACAGGATTAGTACGATGGAAAACATTAATGCTTCACTCCTCCAAACTGACTACTGCAAGTTGGAAAAGTTTGATGGAGTGCATTATCAAGTTTGGAAGAGGAAGATCTTTCTCACCCTTCAACTCCGAGACGTTGATCACGTGCTCTTTGAAGAGGAACCTACTGTTCCAGATACTGGGTCTGCTGCCGCTATAAATGCGGCTACTAAACTTCAGGCCAAATGGAGAAGGAAGAATAGCATTTGTAGGCTTCTGATCCTAAATGCTATGGAGGATTCCCTGACAGAATCCTACTCAAAGAAGGATAGTGCCAGAGAAATATGGGAGTCTGTGGAGAAGCTGTACGAGGAAGACAAAAATAGGAGCAAGATATTTTTCGTTGAAAAATATCACAAGTGGCTCTTTGAAGACGAGAAGACGATGCTTCCTCAAGTGAAGGAGTTTCTGAAACTTCGTCAGAAACTGGACGATGAAAAGATGCCCATCGTCGACAAGTTTGTCGTTGGAGGGATCGTCTCGAAACTTCCTGCTGGATGGAATACGTTCTATGCAAGAATGCATCGGAAGAAACTCGAGATCAGTCTGGAAGATCTCTTGCAAGAAATCCACGTTGAGGACGAGATGCGTTCTCAACAGAATATGGACGCTTTGTCCAAACAATTGGCCGAGGCCAATCTGGTGCAGACGAGAGACTCCAAGAGGAAGCATGCGGCTTCTCACCACAAGAAAGACTTCACTAATCTGAAAGTGAAGGGACCGTCTTTCAAACAGAAGAAGTCCAAGTCCAATATGACTTGTTTTAACTGTGGCAAGAAGGGCCACTACAAGAGTGAATGCCAATCCAAACCAAAATAGCAGGTATGGCTAAACTTGGTTATTTTGATTACTTAACTTGGTTGCTATTGTTGCACAGGTTGAGTTATCTAGCGTGGTGGCTGACTAGTGGTCTGACACTAGTGCATCTGACCACGTATGCTCTCGAAGGAGCTGTTCACCAAGGACGAACCGTGTTATGATGAAGGTCTCGATGGCGAACATGTACCCAGCAGAATATCTGAAGATCGGGACAGTGGTTATGAACCACCGACAAGGACACTAGAATGCGTGTTACACGTACCAGATATTTCCGAAGATTCGATCTCAGGAAGTCTGTTATCTGATACAGACTTGAAAGATGGACATTCGTACTAGCTAGATGGTAACTTCTTGGCGAGGAACATGCTTCGAAAAGATGTTCGGTGCTGAAGGGATGTTCAAACTTCTGCTGATGGCGATGAATTTACTTCATTGGATGGACTGAGAGTTGTTCTATGATAGAAGCACACTCAAGCTATCCTACCGGGACCTTATCTTCAGAATGTGGGGGTAAGGAGGTGGAAGAATTTAAGGTCTGTGCAGATACAAGACTGTTGGAAGCTGCTCAGACGATTGAACTAAAGTACTGATCATCTGGAGTTAGTACACTCAGATATCTGTGACTTTTATCAATTCTCCACAGAGGCCGGTTCGAAGTGTTTCTCGAAATGCACGTTCGCATGACTTCTCAAGTAGAAGGATGCAGCATTCGAGTAGTTCAGAGACTTCGGGGCTGAAGCTGAACGTTAAACCGATCTACAACTACTCGGAAGTAATCGAGATGTAGAGTATAGGTCTCATGAATTCGCATCGTTCTGCAAAGAACATGAAATCATCAATGAGACTACTGCTCCGTATTCTCCTCAATCTAACGGAGTAGCGGAGAGGAAGAACAGAACGTTGACAGAAATGATGAACTCAATACTGCTAACTAAGGGTCTTCCTAAATGCTACTAGGGAGAAACTGCATTGACGACCACTTTTATTCTAAATAGTGCCGTATGCAACTTCGGACGTAACTCCTAATGAACTCTGGTTCAAAGTCAGACCTAACTTGAATGTCATTCGAGTGTGGGGGTGTCTGGCTTATGTGAAGCTCCCAGATCTGAAGATTCAGAAGCTGGGGACTAGGACTACGAAGACAATCTTCTTGGAGTATGCCGAGAAGAGTGGTGCTCGGAGATTTTTTGATATTGAGTCAAATCATATCATCGAATCTCGTGAAGACAAATTTGCAAGGCACAAGAATATTGTTCTTACGGATAAATCGGAGAACAATAAGGGTGCGCAAGAAACTGAAGTTTACAATAAAGAAGTAGTCCAAGAAGATGTTGTTGAAATAACGGTTGAACTATACCTCGCTGAGCCGTCGACGAAGCGAGCGAGGAGGCCGAAGAACTTCGGAGATGACTTCATCACCTATCATGTGGAAGCAGATCCGCTTACCTATGATGAGGCGATGAAGACCAGAGATGATATTTTCTAGAAGGAGGCGATTGACAATAAAATTGATTCCATCACCCCAAATAACACTTGGGTGTTGGTTGATCTTCCTGAAGGAGCGAAATCCATCAGATGCAAATGGATCTTCAAGAAGAAGATGAAAGCAGATGGAACTATTGACAAGTTCGAGGCTAGGTTGGTGGCTAAGGGGTTTCTCAGAAGCAGGGAATTGACTACTTTGACACGTATGCTCTAGTAGCCCGGATGACCACCATCAGAATATTGATTGCTCTCGCAGTAATACATAAGATGATGATACATCAGATGGATGTGAAAACGGCTTTCCTAAATGGCGAGCTGACCGAAGAGATTTACATGCAACAGCCAGAGAGATTTGTCGTAAAGGATCTTGAAGACAAAGTCTGCAAGTTGGTGAAATCCTTGTACGGTCTTAAACAGGCTCCCAAGATGTGGCATGAGAAATTTGACAAGGTTATAAGGTCAAATGGCTACATGGTCAGCGAGACGGACAAGTGTGTTTACACGAAGTTTGCTGATGGAAGAGGTATAATCGTTTGTCTGTACGTGGACGACATGCTGATTCTAGGTACGGATATGGACAGTGTCACGGAGACAAAGAAGTTCATCTCGAGCAAGTTTAGTATGAAGGACTTGGGGGAAGCCGTTGTGATCTTAGGAATCAAGATCATCCGGACAGACACTGGACTAGCGTTGTCACAGTGTCATTATGTTGAGAAGATGATCACTCGTTACGGGTATCAGGATCTTCCAGGGATCGATACGCCGTACAGGTGTGATCTGAAGCTGAAGCCTAATTCAGGGGAAAGCGTCAGGCAGCTGGAGTATGCAAGCGTAATCGGGAGTTTGATGTACGCTACTACTGCCACAAGGCCTGACATAGCTTTCGCCGTGGGAATGCTGAGTCGTTTCACGAGCAACCCAGGCATGGAGCACTGGAAAGCTGTGAAACGGGTTATGAGATATCTCAAGAAAACTCAAACATATGCATTGCACTACAACGGAGATCCGCCGGTAGTGGAAGGCTTCAGTGATGCCAGCTGGTGCTCAGAAGTGGAGAGCGAGAGGTCCACAGGTGGATACATTTTCACAATGTGTGGAGCTGCTATATCGTGGAAATCGAAGAAGCAGACTATGCTCTCGCGGTCATCCATGGAATCTGAGTTCTTTGCACTTGATACCGCAGCGGAGGAAGCAGAATGGCTTCGGGAGCTTATGTATGATCTTCCAGTGGTTGGGACGCAAATACCGGAGATACAGATATACTGCGACAACCAGGCGATTGCGACGATGGCATGAAATGACCTCTTCAACGGAAAGAAGAGGACTGTGCGGTTGAAGCACAGGGCAGTACACGATCTCATCAAGAGAGGTGTTATTGCAGTGATTGTTGTTCGGAGTCAGGAGAACCTGGCGGATCTGTTCACCAAGGGCCTCAAGCGCCAGCTGGTCGATGACACAGCTTGTAAAATGGGCTTGAAGACATTCTGATATTGTGTTATTGTATTCCTACCATAAAGTTTTATGCTATTAGTTCAAAGAAAAATCTACTAGGCATCTAGCTTTTGGTTCAAGGGAGGACTATTAACTGGAAGAATATCATGAACGGTGGGTACTTATCCTCTGTGGCATGGAGAGGTTACGGACCTACAACCACTGTTGTCTACTATTGTTTTCTGCAGAAAACAGATCATGTGGGAAGGTTGGCTTAAATGCCTTAATGAGTTCTCAGGCAGAGTGAATGCTTGAAGTGCTTTACAGGAAGCACGGTAACGCAGCACTACAAGGAGTGTAACTCCATGCTATAGTGGGGTGACTCCACTATGAGATTTCCGGTTAGGGGTAATGCCTCGGCTTTGTGAGCCAAATCACAGCGGAGTAGTAGCACCGCAAATAGGCAGGTAGCCTAATGCTGTATGATAATCGTAATAAAGAGAGGTAGACAGCACTACAAAGAGGACGATGTCCTCCTGTTACAGTGGCATGACACTACGAAGAGGTACCAGGTAGGGTAAAGCCTCTGCTTCGCAAGCCTTGTCATAGCGGCGTAACACCGCACGGAAGCGCAAGGCTTCATGCTGGATAGTTTGGCACTACAAAGAGGCTTGTGACCTCATGCTACAGTAGTACGACACTACGATGAGGTACCCAGGTGGGGTAAAGCCTCGGCTTTAAGCCATGTCATAGCGGCGTAGCACCGCACGGAAGCGCAAGGCTTCGTGCCAAGGACTCTTTAAAAGAACTCACCTAGAGTGTATGGATAGAGATACAAGCCGTCTCTTGAGGGTAAACTTGTAGACGCCCAAAATACATACACCGAAACTAGGCTGGCACATGGCCTTTAATGTGCACCCAGAAGCACAGATAACTACATTATGTGAGTGGGAAGAATTGCAGCTATGGTGTAGAATTCAAGGCTTAGTCCATTCTTGTATCATATTGTTATTTGATCCATGCGGGAAGATTCAAGTCGTCAGCGACATCTATCCTAATGCAAAATGGACAGTTACTGTGGGGAACGCTCAACCCTAGACACATATATATGATGAGATATGTGGGAGATTGTTGGTACTCTTGCTCCTTGACATGAAGAGAGCTTTCTCTCAACATGCTTTGTAAAGTTTAGTCCCACATTGGAAAAGCACCATGAGTTATCTCAACATATATATGAGTATGTGTTGTTGGGATATGCACATGGGGTGGTGACCCTAAGGAGGGAACCATGTGGGTGATTTTACTAAGAGAAAAATGATTAATTCCAACAAGGACGTAAGTTGATTTTTGTTGTGCGGGTTCGGACTCGACACGGACTCCAGGTTGTCTCGTGCATGCACGGGAGTGTTCGGAGGGAAAGCGTGGGCTAGCACTCGACTATGTTGATTGTGGGATGATGTAAAACATCAAACTCTATTTTAGAGTATTGATGTTTTAGTCCCACATCGGATATGAGATGGTGAGGTCTCACTCCACTCTATAAATAGAGCTCCCTTGCCTCCTTTACAAGATGCACCGAAGAAGAGCGTTAAGGGAGTCCGTAAAGTTCAGAAAGCCCGTTCAAGTCACAAATATTGACTGACGAGCGTTTCAGAAGTTCTCTTGAACTTGCTGGTTCCTGGAAGCGGATCGTATAAAGGCGAATCTTGCTTTGAACAACGGTGTTTTTACACCCCAGCAGATTTAATCCTCCTCTTCTTCTTCTGGTTCTCTGTAACTCGTTCTTTAGGTTTTAAGGCACCTACTGAGTAGGGAGGCCTAACTTTGTTCTTGAGATCTATCTCATTTGTGGCACCTACTGTGCAGGCTTGCTAAACTCCTCATTTGTGGCACCTACTGTGTAGGCTTGCTTAAACTCCTCATTTGTGGCACCTACTGTGTAGGCTTGCTTAACTCCTCATTTGTGGCACCTACTGTGTAGGCTTGCTGAACTCCTGTTTTTCATCTATATGCACGCCTCGGGACTAACAGTTATTGATAGAAAATTTGCTAAAATTACCTTGAGGACTAAAGTAGCATTAGAGTTCTAGTAAATTTGCTAAACAATGCATCATAATGGGGCCGGTTATGGAGCACATAGAGATCCATGTAATTTTTATGAATGCCTTTCAACATTATGTTAAAGCTCTACGCTGGTGTCATATTCCTAGCCAAGGTAGCTATGAGCATGATTCATAGAAAACACTGTTACACTATATTAAATGCTTTTGGGCTTCACAAAAACTTGTAATTTCTATTGGAGTAATGTTGTATAAACTCAATATGCATTAATATGAATGACTTATTCAGTTGTTATTGATAAGAGATTTGCTAAAACTTGCCTCTGGGACTAAAATAGCATTGAGTTCTATGGAGTCTTGGTATCACAAGAGTAGCTTGTTGCTCATTATTCTTTTTTCTCATAGTTTTCTCAAGAGAAGAGGAGTATTCTACCTGTTGGAGACATCACAGAAACTATTCCAGATGAAGAGGCGGACATTGCTGTTCTTGAGGAGCCTGAGCATCTTACATGGTACCATCATGGACGCAGGTGGAAAACCAAATTCCGGAGAGTGATTGGTGTTGTTCACACAAATTACTTGGAGTACGTGAGAAGAGAGAAGAATGGTTACCTTCAAGCCTTTCTCTTGAAGTATATTAATAGTTGGGTTATCGATATCTACTGCCACAAGGTAAGTTATATAAGAACTATATTGTGTTTCTCCTGCTCAAATGTTCTTTTATATACATCATTATTTCAACTCCATTGCTCCCACCTTCTTCAAAATAACTTGTAAATGACATGCCTTGAGCATGTGGAGAAAATAAAGACACATCTGCTGTGATGGTAGCTCTGATGCTTTGATTTGAAATCACCTGCATATGGGCTTGTTGCCAAGCTGGACAAGTTTTGATTAAATAGGTTCATGATAGACCTTTCAGAATTTATTGTCCTATTGTTTTGCTGGAATGTGCATATCTAGTATGAAACTAAACAAGTTAGTGATTCCATGCATGCTGACCATTATCAAGAATGATCTAGCATTTGACCTTTATCTTTGACTATAGGTAGTATCATTCAGGCTACTAGAAATCAAGTATCATAGCTATGACAATTAATCTAACATGCCGTGGTAGTGGTACTGATCAACAGTCACTATATGTAGACAGTATTACAAACAGAAGATAAGTGGTATCTTGGAACTAAATTTGGGTTTATCTGTTACAGCTTAAGTCGATACTGTTGGTGCATTTGCGTTATATTACACGTACTTTATAAGCACCATAAGAGAATAATCTTGCATGTTTGTGTAGGTACGCCCGAGGCAAAACATTTCAATACTTTTACTAATCTTTGTGCTCTTTTTAATTCTCTTGCTATTTCCATAAACCTATCAAAGTCTAAAGTGACTTTCCTAAATAGTAATACATTCTAGTCCTGATGAGTTTCTAACTTTCTATGGTAATACTAACCGGAGATGTGTGGATTTTTCTTATTTAAAGTGAAAGGGCTTTAACAGTAGAAACTGGATGCAATCAGTGTTCTAAAAGGCGAAAAAGTCGGCGCCTAGGCGCTGGGCACCCATGGGCCGCCTAGGATTCTAACGAAATTGGCCACCTGGACGTTCGGGGAAAAAGTCGGAAGTCGGCCGCCTAGGCCCTTAGGCGGCGAGACAGATGCCCATAAGTCGGCCCCGACTTCATAGGTCGGTCATCTAAGCGGTTTTCGAATTTTTGACCTTGTGGAAAGTGACGTTCTTTCCATTGTCGCCGGCGAGCTCGACCACACGGTTGATGGCGATCTCGGAGGCATTGTTGAGGTTGACGACGACGATGGTGCGGAAGCCCTTACCGAGGAGTTGGAGGACGGTGTGGCTGCCGATGTAGCCGCCCCCTCCGGTCACCAGAACGCTGATGCTGTTGTTTGCTATTGATGAGCTCCGAATTTTTCAGAAAAAAAAAAAAGAATTTTTTTCTACTCTCTAGAAATGGAGGTACGAGTATTATAGGAAGGTGTGGGGGGGGGGGGGGGGGGGGGGAGAGGAATTAAAGGAATTAATTAATACCGTCAAACGAAATTGGCGCACCTGCTAGAAAGGACCAGTGACCAAGGAATAATTTAATTTACTAACTAATTGATTAGGGATGTGTTATAATAATAGGTAACATTGTCAATTTTGCACTAAACTACACTTTTGAAGCTGATATTAGTAATTACAACAATTTACCATTGGCAATTACAATTTTCTATGTTATATGTACTCTTTTTTGCACTTGTTACATTTACAATGGTTTTATGACTTGGTTTTGATTGTTGCTGCTTTCAAAAGTGATAACAATACTATGTATTTTTTTAATATTCCCGTCGACCGCCTAGAATAGGCGGTCGCCTAGGCGGGCTAGGCGGTGGGTGCCCGCCTAACGCCCAACGCTTTTTACAACCTTGGATGCAATTCCATGAAGTTCAACTCTCTAAGAAAGATTTTGAGGCATTGATCAAATTATTGTTGCTTTTTCAGATTCACCTGTTTCAATCACCTTTCCAAGGCATTTTGTATGTCATTGAGCCTTTGAGTTGAAAAATAGAACATGAGACCATAATGGTCAGATTATTAAGCAGAATTTCAATGGAAGCAACTAACTTGAATGGTAAGAAGGGCTGTTTTGATGCAAGTGAAGAAATTTTAATAGGAAAATGAACTCTAGGATTAGGGGAAGAAATTTCAAGGCAACATAAGCTATAGTATTAGTATGGTGCATTCATGAGAACCTCTCTGAAATTATAAGTGAGAAGTTGGATATTGTTGTTTGGATGACAAGTGGATATCATAGGTACAAGAACAAAAAAGTGATACATCCAAAAAATATATAAAAATTCTTAACACAGAACAATGCCATATAAATATATAATTGGGTCTTGTAGATGTGTTACTGCCGCAGGAATTGCAAGACAATGCACAAAAACTATACAAATATATAAATGGGTCCTCTAGACGTATTAAAATGTGGTACTCACATACGTGAAGAGTTCCACTAGAACAGATAAGCATATAATAATTAGTTGAACAAAGCACTGAATGTCTCCTTTGTAGCATGGACATCACTGGAAACATTGGACAACA
Source organism: Iris pallida (assembly GCA_029216955.1). Classification (NCBI taxonomy): domain Eukaryota; kingdom Viridiplantae; phylum Streptophyta; class Magnoliopsida; order Asparagales; family Iridaceae; genus Iris; species Iris pallida. The sequence goes on from JANAVB010039418.1 coordinate 2,971,807, forward strand.
ACAACAAAGTGAGACTGCAGTTCCTCCGGTGTTTGGATGCTACAAATTGATATCTTCACAAGTAACCCTCTCACCACGCCCTAACTACTGCATAAATATAAATTGCTGGCTATTTCAACAGTAAGTCTGCCCTCCATCTCAGCAGACTACGGTGGATTACTAGAGGTGAGATAATCCTTGTGCAGTAGGAAGAAGATTATGGACAAATGGAAGGGTTCACGAACAACAACTTGAAGGTTTCAGAGAGGATGTGCAATGCGGACGGTTACAAATTATCGTGCTTGGTATTAATTTTCCTGTGGGTTTTTCCCTTTTTACATGATTTGTTTTTTCTAGGAGAAATTTTATCCATCTAGACTCTAGAAAAGGCTAGGTTTCGGGTTTGTTGTAGTGGGGCTCATCTTCGACTACAAAGAATGAGGGATGCTGTCCGGTGATTGGAGAAGCTCGAGAGGAGCCGAAACGACAAAATAGTGCTACGGAATGAGCAAATCTGTAGTAGGAGCTACAGAAGGTATACTACTTTGATATTGGATTTTCCCTAACCAAAGTATGGTTGAAAAACTCACATTAAGCATACAACATATATACCGGTCAGTAGGGAATTTGTGTAGGCATCAAATTTAAAGGCTATTTTCAGACTGCTTATGACATGAAAAAGTTAGGAGAGCCTATATAATGGTTTTCCTTATCCTAAATAGGTGTGCTTGGAGGCAACCAAAGTCTAAGGAGACTTTGCTTGTGGTTGTGTGAGTAGGCCCAAAGGGAATTAAGAGAGGAGGGTGAGACTTTGTTGGAGATCTCGCAAAGGGAGGGTTTGTGCGATACAGTATTATTGTACTCACTCTTGTAAGGTTTCTCTTGATTCATTAAAGCTATCGTCCCTTTGTCCCGTGGACAAAGGTCGATCTTATCTGAACCACGTTATATTGTGTGTTATTTGTCGGTGTTGTTATTTGGTATTATGTGTCTTGTTATTTGTTGTCATAAGATGAACTCCCCTATTCCATGGTTCGTAAGAGGATTGATTGGACCATATATACCTTCCTTCACACACACACACACATATATATATATATATATATATATATATATATATATATATATATTGGAACCAGGTAAATTGTTTCTGGAATCGCTCCCACTGGGATTCGAACTCCTGACCACTCGGGCCGCATGCATCTCTCTTAACCACTAGGCTAGAGGTCATCTGCTATATATATATATATATATATATATATTTATTGATGTCAACAAGTTGTATCTTAAGAAGCAGCTTTACAGTCTCGTATGAAGGAAGGTATCCAAATACTATACCATCTGAACAATTTCAATAATGTGGTCAACGATCTTTAGTATCTTGATGTAAAGTTAAAGAGGAGAAGAATCAAGCGTTTTGGCTCCTATCTTTACTTAAGGGTCATATAACCATTTAGTAACGATGATCCTATATGGAAGGAGATTCTCAAGATGGAAGATGTTACAATGACACTTCTCAATAATGAGATTATGAGATGACCAAATCCAACGAAGGAGTCATCATGGTTGATTGCCAATGAAAGGGAAGGGTCGAAAAATAGAGAGGAGGTAAGAGCAACAAGGAGATATCCAAATCATTAGGACATGATGACGATGCATGTTTTTTGACTTTTTTTTGCAAGCAGTCAGGACACATGAAACAATGTCTAAAGAACAAGCAATGACTATAAAAGAACAAAAAATGTGTCAGCACGAGCAATTCGAGTGAAGCCAGCGTTGAAACGGAAGACGAGGAGTTATCGTTTGATGTACTTACAATACATAGCAGAAAGGATATATTTTCCGATACTTGGATTACAAACGTTGGGTGTTCACATTATATGTGTCCAAATAGAGAGTGGTTCAACACCTACAATGAGTTCATGATAATGTTGTCCTTATAGGAACATTATGTCGTGCTAGACTATTGACGTAGGGAACAAGAAACTTTCCATGTTTGATGGTGGAATGTACACACTTGTTAACGTGAGACACACTTTGGACTTAAAGAAGAACTTTATTTCTATGGATGTCTTAGAGGCGACGGGATGCAAATTAGTTGGGCTTGATTTATTCTTGAAGAATTGTAAAATGAAACCGGGTAGTCACGAAGGGACAACATTTGTCTTGAAACTTGTATCGGGTGGATGGAATTATAGTTACTGGCGGTGCAGTTGTTGTTACATAGAAAGAGATGAAAGATATTACAGAGTTATCACATATGGGTCTTGGCCACACGTGTTAGAGGGGTCTTCATGAGTTGCACAAAAGGGAGTTGCTGAAAGGTTTAAAGGAGTGCAAACATGATAAACAAAGTATTGAACGATGGGAAAGTAACATAAGGTAAGCTTCAAGCAGGCATTACACAGGACTGAAGGACTTCTTGATTACATCTACTCAGATGTATGGAGACAATCACCGGTTCGACAAAAGGAAGGTGCCGAGTACTACATCACTTTCATTAATGACTTCTCATGCAAGGTTTCTGCATATTTTCTCAAACACATATCAAAGGTATTTGCGAGATTCTGAGAGTGAAATATGGACGCGAAAAAGTAGAGGGGAGGGGGCAAAATGTAAAGTATTTGCAGATAGACAATGGAGGTAAGTACACCTTGAAGGAGTTTCATGAATTTTGTGAGTATGATTACTATTTGAGATATTGGCCAAATCGGCCGGTTTGTCATTTTATGCCAAAATCGTCATATATCGGAATTATATCAGTTTGGAAAATATTGGCTGATATATCGCACTAAAATCGATATCAACGGATATGATATCGACTGATTTAAGCCAAGATGTGAACAAATCATGTTTGGGTTTGTCTTTCGAGTCGGAGTAGAATTTACCCAAATCCATCCAATACCCAACTAAAGCCCTAAGTCTATCCCACTCTTTCTCGAGCCGCATTCCCTCTCGATCTCGATCTCGAGCTCTCTCAAACTCTCAGTCTCTCCGATCACAACCATGCTCTCGATCTCGAGCTCGCAGTCACAAGTAAGCGCTCGATCACCTTTTTTTATTTGTTACAACTATTTTTATTTATTTATTTTATTTTGTTTGCTTGCATCACAGATTAGAAGAAGGAGAAGAAAGAGACCAGGTAAGCATCACGTTGTTTTAATTTTTTTTTTATTGATTTTATTTACTGTTTTTTTTTCTCTTCTGATTTCTTCTAATTTGGTACATGGCTTTCAGCGTCTGATACTTACATTATTATTTATTAAAAATGGTTCTTGAATGCATTCTTTCCTACCAAAATCCGCTTAGTATGTGAAATTGACTTTTCCAAATTCAATTTTTGTTGCAAAGTTGGATTTTTTATTAGTGGGCAGTCTCTGGTTTGGTGGAATTTTGGAGACAAAACTAAACCTTTTGAAGTCACTATTCATTTTTTTTTCATTTTGTGCCCGTGTCAACTTGATGTTGGATGCAAAATCTGATTTTTAATAGTAGGCACTCTATTTTCATGGAATTTTTGAGAAATTTTGAAAATTTTGAATGGTATTCAATTATTTTATTCAAGGCATTTAAGTTGATAATATATAACATATTATATCTTATTTATTAGGACATTTAGTATATATAATATGTCACATATTATATATTTATTGGTATATAATATTTTAATATATCGCTCGATATATTTTCGATATCTGATATCTCAAATCGAAATAGTTATGAACTCGATATTTGGAACCTTGAGCAAGATATACATAGGCAATATTAGGTTCCATGACGTCAAAAGTAGAATTGGTAATGGAGAGAATGAACATGATATTCTTAGTGAGCCATGAGTATGCACATACTGGCAGGATGTATGTAGGACTCCTAGGCGGAGACACTTAGTCATGCGTGCTATTTGGTTAATAGGTCATGATCTACAACTATTGATCTTTGGGTTCTTGAAGAGGTATGGAGATGAGAGCTAGTCAATTATGATTCATTAAATGTGTTTGGGTGCCCTTCTTATTCACTCGTGACTAGGACGGATAGAACCAATATGAGTCCAAGTCAAAATAATGCATTTTCTTGGGTTTCCAACAAGACGTTAAAGGCTTTAAGTTGTGGGATCCAAAAAGCATAAGGGTGTTCACTAGGATGTGATCTTCGATGAAGTTTTCATGCTAAAAGATGTTGGGAAAGAGAATAAGGAGTCAAGTGTCACATTAGGCGATGATGACCCAGTCGATGTGGAGGTTTTCGGCACTCAAAAGGATACAAACACCAAAACATCATTACAACCTATTGATGCAGAGGTGGACGAGTAGATTATGGAGATGGAGAAAGAGAACCAACCCCATGAAGATCTACATACAGTAGCATTAAGGAAATCAGGTCGTATACATATGATACTAACAAGGTATGGTTTCGAAGATATGGTTTCATTTGCTTGAATCGATGTAGAGGTTTTCGGCGCTCAAAATGATACAAACACCAAAACATCATTATAGCCTATTGATGCAGAGGTGCACGAGTAGCTTATGGAGATAGAGGAAGGGAACCAACCCCATGAAGATCTACGTGCAGTAGCATTAAGGAAATCAGGTCGTATACTTTGATACTAACAAGGTATGGTTTGAAGATATGGTTTCATTTGCTTCAATCACAAAAACAGGAGATCTAAGCGATTCTAAGGAGTATTGGGCAAGAGGACAAGGATCATTGGATGGTGGTCATGACCAATGTTCTAAAAATCGCTTAGGCGGACTCGGTGCGGCGGAGGTCCGCCTAGCGCCTAGCCCGCCTAGGCGGCCGTCTAGAATTTTTTTTTTTGAAATTTTTGAAATTTTGAAATTTGAAATTTGAAATTTCAATGTTCTAAAATCCAAATACTATCTTAAAACCCAAACAAATATCCAAAATACAACTAAGAATAAACAAAATAAAAAAAATTCAAAAAAAATCAAAAAATTCAAAAAATCCGCCGCCTAGGGGCGCCTAGGGCCCGCCTAGGCCCGCCTAGCCGCCTAGCCCACCGCCTAGGGAGTTTTCGGTGCGGTGGGCGGACGCCTAGCGCCTAGGAGGCGCCTAGGCGGGCGCCTAGGCCGATTTTTAGAATACTGGTCATGACAAAAGAGATGGAATCACTTCAGAAGAACGGTACGTGAAACTTGGTCGAGCTACCAAACGGAAAGAGGCTATTTACTTATTCAAGAAAAAGAAAATGAGCAATAAAATGCAAGATTAGTTGCAACGGGTTATGCTCAGAAGGAGATGATTAACTACACAAGATTTTCTCGCTTGTGGTCAAACATGTGTCTAATCGAGTGTTGTTGCTGTTGATAGCACCTCTGGATTTAGAGTAAGAGCAAATTGCTGTGGAGATAGCTTCTTTGCATGGGAAGTTGGAAGAGAATCTTCATAAGACAACCTAAATGTTCTATAAAACCCAACAACGAGGATCATCTGTATGAGCTCAACAGTCCCTTAGGTTGAAGTAGTCTCCCAGGTAGTGATATAAGTGTTTCGACTCGTTTATTGAAGGCCAATTTCTTTCGATGTGTATATGACAACTACGTGTACTCAAAGCAGTTCAAGGATGGTTAATAGATATATCTTCTTTTATATGTTGAACATGATTGCTTTTAAGAGTATCACGTAAACCAAGGTACTCAAAGCTTTATTGAGTGCGGAATTTGACATCAAGTATTTAGGTCGAGCACAAAAGATTCGTGGGATTAAAGTAAGTCGAGACATGAAGGCGGGAAAACTATGACTAGCCCAAAGGAAATATATGAAGGTGTTAGAGAGATTCAACAAGAAAGATCTAGGGAGGTAAGTATTCTTAATGTCTGCTGGTTCAAGTTATCCTCCAAAAAATGTTCAAAAACAGAGGAGAAGGAGAAAATTTCTCGAGTTCCGCATACGGATGTTGTGAGATCATTAATGTATAATATGGGTATGCACTCGTTCCGATTTATCATATTCGGTCAGTTTGTTAAGCAGGTACTTGTTAAATACATGAAGACTGAGAAGCTGTAAAGTGTTACTTTGTATAGAGGGTAATAAGGGTCTCCGTTTGTTGTTTTCACAAGTTAGAATACGGATTGAGTTAGCTGTAAGATTATCTGGACGTGGATTATGTTGGTGACTTGAAAAAAAGATCAACTACATGTTATGTAAACACACTTATAGATTCTCTAGTCAGTTGGAAGTCGATCCTTCAGGATATCATTGCACTGTCAACTACGGAGTCAGAATACATAGTGACAATAGAAGCATCGAAGGAAGCTTTATGGTTAAAAGGCTTAAATAGCGAGTTCGAGAAGGTACAAGTTCCTTTGTCTTATGACACTTAACACGATTTATCTCGCAAAGAATCAAGTATACTATAGTCGGACGAAAGACAGACGAACGGGATCACAAGATAAGGGAGTGGTGCAATGAAGATCGATCTTATAAAGATCGACACTAAGGTGAATCTAGTAGATATACTAACGAAGGTGATTCCTATAGAGAAGTTCAAGTCCGCCTTGACTTTATTCAGGTACTCAGGTGTGAGAAGGTTTCTCGGCATCGTTAGGAGGCTCCTAGCAGTTTCGTAGTTATGGACAAAGTGTTAGTGCCGGGGTACAATTTTTCGATGGAAAACTTAAAAAATGAAACAATTGTAAGAACAATGTTCCAACGCAACACTTCTAGGAAGGTTGCGCGAGTTTAACGAAGATCTCGTTACAGCAGCATATGATATACGAGAATCTAAGAAGATTTCGTAATTCACAGCAGCGAAGAAGATGACAGGCGAAAGATGGAAGATGGTCTGCTGGGGTGAATGATCACCGTTGCTCAAAGCTATATTCGCCCCGCACGAATAGCTTCCAGGAACCAGCAAGTTTATCGGAGAACTTCGGAACACTTCTGCTCTTCTGACTCCTCGGATCGTACACGGACTCCCGTGCAAAAGCAACGCTGATGCAAAGCTTCTCTTCTCTCTGACAGGCTCTGTTTACTTGTGTTAAGGAACACTTGTAAACTTTTGTAACTCTCTGAATCTGTTCTGTGTGTACCGTGCCTGTGAGAGAGAAAAGATCTTATATAGGCCCGAGTAGCAACTGTCCGGTTAGCACAACATTCAGGACATGGTAATAACCACTCCGAACGTGCAGTAACCGTTCAGATCATGCACAAGCACGATCTGAAGCAAGTTGCGCCACTCGTGCACCCCGCGCGCCTTGCACACTGCGCGCAGCACGTGCACTGAGCCACTTGCGCCACCTGCGCGCCCTGCGCACCCTGCGCCAGCCGCGCAACTGGACGCGCATCTGGTTGCGCCACTGGGCGCGCACCTGGTCGCGCAACCTGGGCCGCGCAACCTGAGCCGCGCAACCTTGCAGCGCAACCTGGTCGCGCAACCTGGCAGCGCTCCTGGCCACGCAACCTGGCCTGCGCAACTGGCCGCGCAACCTGGCAGCGTGCTTGGCCGCGCAAGTGGTTCGCGCAACGAGCGCAACTTAAGCGCTATATGCGCCTAGCGACGATGCTGACGTGCTAAGTGCAAAGTGCACCAACAAAACGTCACATTACGTCTCATGAGCCCATGAGCCCGAGTCCGAGTCCAAGTCCGAGTCGCTAAGCCCCTACTTAGCTCCCATGTAAATAAATTTTCCAAGAGCAAAAAGCATTAATGCTTTTAATTGTTGATTTAGCCTTTTTTCCATTAGAAAAATAATCCCACATGGCACACCCATGTGCACCTCCACACCACATGTATATCTCTAAACTAGCATAGCCAATATATAGAGATACAACTTCTTTGGCCTATCCGATGTGGGACTAAAGTTTCTAAAGAAAAGGCCAAAAATCCCAACAATCCTTCACATATCTCTATATATGGGTATAAGTGTTTCCTACAGTAATTGTCCATTATACATTAGGAGAGATGTCACTTACGACTTGAATCTTCCCGCATGGGTCAAACAACAGACTATAATACAAGAATGGACTAAGCCTTGAATTCTGCATCATAGCTGAAATTCTTCCCACTCACATAATGTAGTTACATGTGCTTCTGGCTACACATTGAAGGCCTTGTGCCAGCCTGGTTTCAGTGTATAATTTTGGGCGTCTACAAGTTTACCCTCAAGAGACGGTCTGATATCTCTTTGTCCATACACTATAGGTGAGTTCATTATAAAGAGACATGGCATGAAGCGCTTTGCGCTTCCCTTGCGGTGCTACGCCGCCATGACATGGCTTAAAGCCGAGGCCTTATCCCGTACCGGGAACCTCATCGTAGTGTCATACTACTGTAGCATGAGGCAACCACCTCTTTGTAGTGCCAAACTACCCAACATGAAGCCTTAGGCTCCCTTGCGGTGTTTTGCCACAACGACATGGCTTGCAAGGCCGAGACTTTATCCCTAACCGGGTACCTCATCGTGGTGTCGTGCCACTGTAACATGAGGAACTTCTCCTCTTTGTAGTGCTGACTACCCCTCTCTTTATTTTAACATACAACATTAGGCTAACTGCCTATTTGCGGTGCTACGCCGCTGTGACTTGGCTAGCAAAGCCGAGGCATTACCCCATGCCTGGGAACCTCATGGTGGAGTCACCCCACAGTAGCATGGAGTTTCACTCCTTGTAGTGCTGTTCTACCGTGCGTCCTGTAAAGCACACCAGGCATTCACTCTGCCTGAGAACTCATTAAGGCATTTTAAGCCAACCTTTCCACAGGATCTGTTTTTCGCAGAAAACAACAGTAGACAACAGTGGTTGTAGGTCCGTAACCTCTCTATGCCCAATAGAACATGTACCCACCGTTCCTGATATTCTTCCGATTAGTTGTCCTCCCTTGAACCAAAAGCTAGATGCCTAGTAGATTTCTCTTTGAACTATTAGCATAAAACTTTATGGTAGGAATACAATAATACAATATCAGAATGCCTTCAAGCCCATTTTACAAGCCGTGTCATCGACTAGCTGGCGCTTGAGGCCCTTGGTGAACGGATCCGCCAGGTGCTCCTGACTCCGAACATCAATCACTGCAATAACACCTCTCTTGATAAGATCGTGTACTGCCCTGTGCTTCAACCGCACAGTCCTCTTCTTCCCGTTGAAGAGGTCATTTGATACCACCGCCGCAGTCGTCTGGTTGTCGCAGTATATCGGTATCGCCAGTATTTGTGCCCCAACCACTGGAAGATCATACATGAGCTCCCGAAACCATTCTGCTTCCTCGGCTGCGGTATCAAGTGCAAAAAACTCAGATTCTATGGATGACCGCGAGAGCATAGTCTGCTTCTTCGACTTCCACGACATAGCAGCTCCACCCATTGTGAAAATGAATCCACATGTGGACCTCTCGCTCTCCACCTGTGAGCACCAGCTGGCATCACTTGAAGCCTTCCACTACCGGCGGATCTCCGCTGTAGTACAGTGCATATGTCTGAGTCTTCTTGAGATATCTCATAACCCGTTTCACAGCTTTCCAGTGTTCAACACCTGGGTTGCTCGTGAAACGACTCAGCATTCCCACGGCAAAAGCTATGTCAGGCCTTGTGGCAGTAGTAGCATACATCAAACTCCCGATTACGCTTGCATACTCCAGCTGCCTGACACTTTCCCCTGAATTAGGCTTCAGCTTCAGATCACACTTGTACAGCGTATCGATCCCTAGAAGATTCCGATACCCATAACGAGTGATCATTTTCTCAATATAATAAGACTGTGACAGCGCTAGTCCAGTGTCTGTCCGGATGATCTTGATCCCTAAGATCACATCAGCTTCCCCCAAGTCCTTCATACTGAACTTGCTCGAGATGAATTTCTTTGTCTCCATGACACAGCTCATATCCGTACCTAGGATAAGCATGTCGTTCATGTACAGACAAACGATCACACCTCTTCCATCAGCAAACTTCGTGTAAACACACTTGTCCGTCTCGCTGACCATGTAGCCATTTGACCTTATAACTTTGTTAAATTTCTCATGCCACATCTTGGGAGCCTGTTTAAGACCGTATAAAGATTTCACTAACTTGCAGACTGTCTTCAAGATCGTTGACGACAAATCCCTCTGGCTGTTGCATGTAAATCTCTTCGGTCAGCTCGTCATTTAGGAAAGCCGTTTTCACATCCATATGATGTATCACCATCTTATGTATCGCTGCGAGAGCAATCAACATTCTGATGGTGGTCTTCCGGACAACTGGAGCATACGCGTCAAAGTAGTCAATCCCCTGCTTCTGAGAAAATCCCTTGGCTACCAACCTAGCCTTGAACTTGTCAATAGTTTCGTCTGCTTTCATCTTCTTTTTGAAGATCCATTTGCATCCGATGGGTTTCGCTCCTTCAGGAAGATCAACCAACACCCAAGTGTTATTTGAGGTGATAGAATGAATTTCATTGTCAATCGCCTCCTTCCAGAAAACCGTGTCTCTGGTCTTCATCGCCTCATCATAGGTAAGCGGATCTGCTTCCACATGATAGGTGACAAAGTCACTTCCGAAGTCCTTCGGCCTCCTCATACGCTTAGCTGACGGCTCAGCTTGTTCTGGTTCAATCGTTGTTTCAACAACATCTTCTTGGACGATATCTTCATTGAAGACTTCAGTTTCCTGCGCACCCTCAATGTTCGCCGGTACATCCACAAGAACAATATTCTTGTGCCTTGCAAATTTGTCTTCAAAGTATTCTGCGTCGCGAGATTCAATGATATGATTTGACTCAATATCAAAAAATCTCCGAGCATCACTCTTCTCGACATACCCCAAGAAGATCGTCGTAGTAGTCCTTGTCCCAAGCTTCTGAATCTTCAGATCTGGAAGCTTGACATATGCCAGACACCCCCACACTCGAATGGCATTCAAGTTAGGTCTGACCTTGAACCATAGTTCATGAGGAGTAACGTCTGAAGTTGCATGAGGCACTCTATTTAGAATAAAAGTGGCCGTCAATGCAGCTTCTCCCTAGTAGCACTTAGGAAGGCCAGCAGTCAACAACATTGAGTTAATCATTTCTGTTAACGTTCTGTTCTTCCTCTCCGCTACTCCGTTTGATTGAGGAGAGTACGGAGCCGTAGTCTCATTGACAATTCCATATTCTTTGCAGAACGATGCAAATTCATGAGACCTGTACTCCCCACCTCGATCACTTCTTATTCTTTTGAGTTGTTGTCCAGTCTGCCGCTCAGCTTCGGTTCTGAACTCCTTGAACTTCTCGAATGCTTCATCTTTAGCCTTCAGCAAGTAGACAAACGCATACTTTGAGAAGTCATCGATAAAGATTATGAAATACTTCATCCCGGCCTTTGTAGAGAACTGTTTGAAGTCACAGATATCGGAGTGTACCAACTCCAGAAGATCTGTACTTCGATTAACCCGAGGAAAGGGTTTCCTTGTGATCTTCGTTTGAGCACAAACTTCACATTTCTCTACCTTACCCTCACATTTGGAGATAAGTCCTAAACTAGACATTCTGTTTATTAGTTTACAATGAACATGTCCTAGCCTATTATGCCACAACTCAAGAGTATAAGCAGGAGTGACTTCATTAATTACATTAATTACATTAGACTGATTTACAAGCTGAATTTTGAACATTCCTTCGGTATAAAAAGCTTTTCCGAAATGTGTTCCCTTAATAGACATCACCATCTGGCCAACATTGATGTCCATCCTGAGGCCTGCGTTGCAGAGTAGGCCTCCTGAGATCAGGTTCTTGGCGATAGCAGGTACGTGCTTTACGCCTTAAAGCGTCAGAGACTTGCCAGAAGTCAGCTTCAATACTACCGTCCCAATCCCGAGCACTTCAGCTTGTGCCTGGTTCGTCATCATAACCACTTCAGAAGTAGGTGTGTAGGTGGTGAACCACTCCTTGCTGGAGCAGACATGGTAGGAGGCTCCAGTGTCTACCCACCAGTCAGAGTCAGTCCCTACCGCATCAACCTGTGCAATCATAGCAACAACGTCAGTGATCATAGAGACCTTACTAGGCTCTCCTTGCTCTGATTGCTTGGTCTTTGCTTTGCATTCATTCTTGAAGTGGCCCTTCTTGCCACACTTGAAACAAGGCATCTGAGACTTTGCCTTCTTTCGCTTGAAGGAAGTCCCCTTTACGTTCAGATTGTTAGGGTCCTTCTTCTTGCTGTTGGAAGCCGCCTGCTTTTTCCTTGGTTCCTTGGTATCGACCAGATTGGCGTTAGCCAATTGCTTGGACAGTGTGTCCACCTTCAGTTGAGCTTGCATCTGGTCCTCAACATAGATTTCCTGCAAGAGATCTTCAAGGCTGATCTCAAGCTTCTTCCTATGCATGTTTGCATAGAACTTACTCCACCTAGCTGGGAGCTTTAAGACAATCCCTCCAACAACAAACTTGTCGGGGAGGGGCCTTGCTTCGTCTTCCAACTTCTGTCGCAACTTCAGGAATTCCTTTACCTGTGACAGTATAGACTTCTCGTCCTCAAAGAGTCATTTGTGATATTTTTCAACCACAAATATCTTGCTCCTGTTCTTGTCTTCTTCGTACAGTTTCTCCAGAGACTCCCATATGTCTCAGGCAATAGTTCTCTTACTGTAGGATTCTGCTAGGGAATCCTCCATAGCATTCAGGATAAGCAGCCTGCAAATGCTATCCCTTCTCCACTTGGCCTGAAGTTTAGTAGCCGCAGTGATTACGGCAACAGACCCAACATCTGAAACAGTAGGTTCCTCTTCAAGAAGCACGTGATCAACGTCTCTGAGTTGAAGAGTGAGATAAACCTTCCTCTTCCAGACTTGATATTGCTCTCCATCAAATTTCTAACTAACAAAAGTCAGTATTGAGGAGTGAAGCATTAAAGTTTTCCATCGTAGCAATATAGCTTTGAGATTGTTAGTGCCGGCGCACAATTTTTCGATGGAAAACTTAGAAAATGAAACAATTGTAAGAACAATGTTCCAACGCAACACTTCTAGAAAGGTTGCGCGAGTTTAACGAAGATCTAAGAAGATCTCGTTACAGCAGCATATAATATACGAGAATCTAAGAAGATTTCGTAATTCACAGCAGCGAAGAAGATGACAGGCGAAAGATGGAAGATGGCCTGCTGGGGTGAATGATTACCGTTGCTCAAAGCTATATTCGCCCCACACGAATAGCTTCCAGGATCCAGCAAGTTCGTCGGAGAACTTTGGAACACTTTTGCTCTTCTGACTCCTCAGATCGTACACGGACTCCCGTGCAAAAGCAACGCTGGTGCAAAGCTTCTCTTCTCTCTGACAGGCTCTGTTTACTCGTGTTAAGAAACACTTGTAAACTTTTGTAACTCTCTGAATCTGTTCTGTGTGTACCGTGCCTGTAAGAGAGAAGAGACCTTATATAGGCCCGAGTAGCAACTGTCCGGTTAGCACAACATTCGAGACGTGGTAATAACCACTCCGAACATGCAGTAATCGCTCAGATCATGCACATGCACGATCTGAAGCAAGTTGCGCCACTTGTGCACCCCGCGCGCCTTGCACACAGCGCGCAACACGCGCACTGAGCCACCTGCGCGCCCTGCGCACCCTGCGCCAGCCGCGCAACTGGACGCGCATCTGGTTGCGCCACTAGGCACGCACCTGGTCGCGCAACCTGGGCCGCGCAACCTGAGCCGTGCAACCTGGCAGCGCAACCTGGTCGCACAACCTGGCAGCGCTCCTGGCCGCGCAACCTGGCCTGCACAATTGGCCGCGCAACCTGGCAGCGCGCTTGGCCGCGCAAGTGGCTCGCGCAACGAGCGCAACTTAAGCGCACTATGCGCCTAGCGACGATGCTGACGTGCTAAGTGCAAAGTGCACCAACAAAACGCCACATTACGCCTCATGAGCCCATGAGTCCGAGTCGCTAAGCCCCTACGGGACTTAGCTCCCATGGAAATAAATTTCCCAAGAGCAAAAAACATTATTGCTTTTAATTGTTGATTTAGCCTTTTTTCCATTAGAAAAATAACCCCACATGGCACACCCATGTGCACCTCCACACCACATGTGTATCTCTAAACTAGCATAGCCAATATATAGAGATACAACTTCTTTGGCCTATCCGATGTGGGACTAAAGTTTCTAAGAAAAGGCCAAAACCCCAACACAAAGACTGTGTCAAACGGCAGTTTCAGATTTCTAAGCAAAAAAATTTGACAACCGACAAGGAGATACTAAGAAGAAGCTAAAGTTTAGCACGGAGGCATCGACAACGGTTTCATAAGGTAGTTTGTTGAACTCAAGTCAATGTGGAGATTGTTTATTGTCGCTTATGTTCAACTACACATACCGATAGGCGCCCTCCGGTGATTGGAGAAGCTCAAAAGGAGTAGAAACGACAAAACATGGCTCTGGAATGAGCAAATCTGTAGCAACAAATATATACTAGTATACCGTCGGTATACCGCTTTGCTTTTGGATTTTTTTTCAGAAGCAAAGTAAGGTTAGAAAATCCGCATTAAGCATATCGTCGTATACCGCCAGTATACTACTTTGCTTATGGATTTTCCAAGACCAAAAGTGGGTGCACTAAGCATAATGTCGATAATACCGACCAGTTGGGAATCGGTGTATGGGTTAGATTTGAATGTTGTTTTTCAATGTGCATATTGCTGACTTGGAAAGTTAAGAGAGCCTATATAAGGGTTTTCCTAACCCTAAGTATGTGTGTTTGGAGGCTACTAATGTTTAAGGAGGTTTTGTTTGGGATTGTGTGAGGCGGCCCTAAGGGAATTTAGAGAGGAGGGTGAGACCTCATTGGAGATCTTGTAAGGGAGGGTTTGTGCGATACGGTATTATTGTACTCACTCTTGTAAGGTTTCTCTTCATTCATTAAAGCTATTGTCCCCTTGTCCCATGGACATAGGTCGAAATTGTGTTTGAACCACATTATATTTTGTGTTTGTTGCTGCTGGCTATTATTTTGGTATTCTGTCTTGTTATTTGTTGTCGTAAGATGAACTCCCCTGTTCCATTTTTCGTAAGACGATTGATTTCACCATATATATATTTTTTGAAATTCGCAGGAATGTTGTACTCATTATTGGGCCTAAGTCCTTAAAGTTGTTTCTTGTTGGTAAATAACATGAGATTTGGGGAATGGATACAGGAAGATACGCTGACTGATATTATAGAATCTAATGGTGGCTTCCTGACTGTATATCACATGTATACCTCCAAGGAGTTTTGGAGTTTTCTTCAATATATTCATGGCAAGTAGCATCACAATTATGGGCAAAACAACAAAGTTGCATAAATATTTTGGACAAAACAATAAGTATAACTAGGACCTGTAGGCTGCTTTATCGAATTATCTGGAGTTAAACATCTCATAATTTATAATGATATATGGAAAATCACTGGGAGGAAGCAATTGGATAGTCTCTTTTGGTCATTCATGGTTGACATGATAATGGAGTTTGGTCTAGGAGACATGGTATGAGAGAAATGAAGGGAAAAAAGAGAGGTGATGGCCCAAATGCCCTTATATTGAAAGAGAATTGTGAAGTACATGGTAGATTGTCTAGCTTTTCCAATGCTACAACCTATCAAGAGTGGTGAAGATGCTTTTACTCACTGACCAATAATGATGCCAAAGATGGTCTTGTATTCCATAACAATTGGTCTCGTTACTAGAGTTGTTTTTCGATTTCCTCTTTTCCTATCTTCTTGGTCTTGCATCCGCAACTTAGGTTCCTCCAACCATATGATGTGAGAATGTTGTGTTCTCTAACCTCCTAACATCACCACTGTATCTTATTGTCACTGTTTCAGAGGGATCAGATTCGATTTTTGGGGGAGCCACTACAGGCAAATCAGACTCTTAGTAAGCCCTTCAGTTCTTCACACTTCTTGGCCCTCATTCAATCTAAAGCCAGCAAGTTAATCTGATAACCTAACTGTTTTTACTCTTTCTATCGCTAGATATTTTAATGTAAAAGCCATTCTAGGCAAGCATATGCTTTTGGAGAATCTATGTTGTGCTCGGCGCTAGGCGAGGCGAGGCGAGGCGAGGCGAGGCGACATACCACCCGTCTCGTCTAGGCGCCGCCTAGCCGCCCACCCAGGATCTAGCTGCTCTTCAATCATTTTTTTTGCAATTCTGTATACAACAATTACAACTATACATATACTATGTCTATATGTAATGTAATAATAATAATAATAATAATAATAATAATAATAAGAAGAAGAAGAAGAAGAAGAAGAAGAGAAGATAGGTAGTAATCACAATTTTTTTTTAAAACAACAGAAGAAAACTGAAGAAGAAGATGCAACGGCAAAAATAAAAAAAACTGAAGAAGAAGAAGAAAAAGCAGAAAACAAATTTAAAACAGATAACAGTAAAAAAAACTTAAGAAGAAGTAGCGGCAAAAACAAAAAAAGAACTAATATACCTGGAGGTTGGATTGGAGATTTGGATTTTGGACTTGTTCTTTTCTTTTATTTTCATCAATCAGCAACAATAAGCCTTTTGTTCCTTTTTTTCCCCTTTTTTATGTGCAAAGCAACAACCTTTAGACAATAACCCTAAAGTCCAATCAAACGAGAATTTACATTAACACCATCATAAGAAATCCGATTAAAATCATTTTTCCCCTAATCGCCTAGGCGTGCCTAGGCTAGCATCGGTTCACCCAGGAATTTTTTTTTCCCAGGTCGAGACGAGTCCTCTCAAACCTGCACGCATAGGTCGCCTAGGCGCGTCTAGGTGTCGCCTATGACAAAGTAGTGGAGAATATACTTAATATCTAACTTTTACATGGATATACTTACTTTTTAGTTATGAAGGTGTAATATGTAACAGTTGATAGTGCATTTGCAAATAATATCTAGAATATAAACATGAACTTTATATAACATTTAACATAAGTTATCTTTTTGGTTCGTTCGTTGTAGTATAGGACCCTAAAGAATCACCTCTCCTTTGTGTCACGTTCCGATCTCGGAGGATCGTAAAGTGGCCACTAGTTATGATGTCGTACAAGCCTAAGTTATGCTTGTACAAGGCATGTACTTGCACAATAACAAATTAGACTGAATCAATAACAAATTAGACTGAATCAACAACAATGTAGCGTAACTGTAATTACAGAATGTAGCGTAACTATAACAACAATGTAGCGTAACTATAATTACAGAAAACTAAATAGACACAATAGAATAAGAATAATTTTTTTAAATTAATACTTGTAACGAATACAACAAGGGGCTCTCACTGACCAACTAAAAATGCCAAACTTGATTTACAATTTTAAAAGATAAAAGAGTTACAATGACTTTGTTCCATACATTACATCTCTTTATACATAAACAACCATGCGTCTTCTGATCTACGGCTCTCAAGAATGAGGATCTTCTATCGCCTCAGAATATCAAGCAGAACATCAAATATATGTGAACAATCTGGTGGTGGGTCAGCACACTGGGGAATACATTGGTATGGGAACAAAAGTAACACTCACTGAAAGCAGTCACTAAATAGTTTTAGTGAGAAAAAAAGACTTTTAATAGTAGTCTTTCTACTTTTACCTACTTTCATTACATGTTATATACAATTCAAGAGTCCTGGTTCATTTTGAAAACATAATCGAAAGTATATTTCTTCTTTTCATTCATTCAAGCATGGGGACAATTCATGCACAATATCCATTTCTTTCTATTATAACATGTGCAACATATTTTCGAATCCAAACTCATTTCTTAGTGATTGTTAGCAGCGTCTCAGTTAAACAAGATTCTTTTAAAGACGGTCTATGATATGGTCACTTTTATAGTGATTCTTATCTACGACTGCCGATCCATCCCTGCATTAAACTTGTTAGGCTTGCAATCATGATATTCTAGAATACGACCTATCTACATGATGTTCCATGAACGATTTCTTATGATTAGCAGCTATGACTCACGTTTCAGCTCTTCACTAATAGACGCATCTATTAGCAACTGTGACTCACGATTCAACTCTTCACTAATATAGACGGCTATTAGCAGTTGTGACTCACGGTTTATCTATTCACTAATAGATGCGACTATTAGCAGCTGTGGTTCACGGTTCAACTCTTCATTAATAGACTTGGCACCCCCCTCATCGCGAGGACGTACAAGCCTCTGGGTGCTCTGTTCTTTCCTAGGCCGAACGTCCCAGGAACTGATTTAGAGACTATGCCTTGTGCACAAGTTGTCCATACCAATGCATGAATACTTCTATCAGATAAAATAGTACTATGCAATAGTTAACCGTAACTAAATATTTCTCTCTTTTCTTTTAAACCATAGGACCGTAAATCTGTTCTTCCTTTCCTCTTTGATACGACCATGTCGTGTTCTTCCTGTTCTTACTTTCAAAATATTTCATGAAGTAATACCAATTCTTTTCATACAATTCTATCTTTACATCAAACGATAAAAAAATATAGAAAAATTCTCTCTTAACAAGCATGGCAACAGTTCTTTCAAACATGCCATAGTCTAACTTTTACCATGCAATTTTTTATCTTGAACCCCCCTCATCGCGAGGGGGTACAAACACTAATAGACTTGGCACCCCCCCTCATCGCGAGGACATACAAGCCTCAGGGTGCTCTTTTCTTTCCTAGGCCGAGCGTCCCAGGAACCGATCTAGAGACTATACCTTGTGCACAAGTTGTCCATACCAATGCATGAATACAATTTCTATCAGATAAAATAGTACTATGCAATAGTTAACCGTAAGTAAATATTTCTCTCTTTTCTTTTAAACCATAGAACCGTAAATCTGTTCTTCGTTTCCTCTTTGATACGACCATGTCGTGTTCTTCATGTTCTTACTTTCAAAATATTTTATGAAGCAATACCAATTCTTTCCATCCAATTCTATCTTTACATCAAACGATAAAAAACATAGAAAAATTCTCTCTTAACAAGCATGGCAACAGTTCTTTCAAACATGCCATAGTCTAACTTTTACCATGCAATCTTTTATCTTGAACAAGTATAGCAAATGTTCTTTTATCACGCAAGCAGACAAATTCTCTTGTTAAAGCATACAGAGTCATGTACTATCATTCTTAGTGATTACGAACTTTATCTTAGCAACAAGCATGCATTTATTCCTTTATGGATTCTTTACTAGTCGTGAAAGAATAAAAAAGTGAAGTCTTATCCACTTACCATGATGATACGTCTTCCTGTCCTAACAAGGGAGCTCTTATTAAAGGTTTCCTCTTACTCGAGCCAACAATCCGATGTCAATATCCATACATAATGCCTCCACTAGGAGCGGGGCATTACATAATACCCTACCGAGAAAAAGTTTCGTCCTCGAAACTTAAAGAAAACATACCAATATTCCAAGCATCGACAGTCCTCTTTCAGTGCCACCATCAATCAATAAAATACATGCCTTCATCGTTGAAATCATTTACGGGCTTATGTATGGAACTTTCTATCTCATCTTCGATATCAAGGAGGCTTAAGGGATTTCCGATAAAGGAGATATCTTCGAATTGAAACGAATCAAGGGAAAGCCAAATGATCAAATTTCTCTGATACCACTATGTCACGTCCCGATCTCGAAGGATCCTAAAGTTGCCGCTGGATGTGATGCTGTACAAGCCTAAGTTGTGCTTGTACAAGGCATGGACTTACACAATAACAAAATAGACTGAATCAACAACAATGTAGGGAACTATAATTGCAAAAAATCAAACAAACACAATTGGATAAGAACAAATCTCTTCTTTTATTGATACTTTCAACGATTACAACAAGGAGCACTTACTGACCAAGTCAAAATGCCAAACTTGGCTTACAACTTTAAAAGATTAAAGAGTTGCAATGACTTCGTTCTATACATTAAATCTTTTCATACATAAACAACCATGCGTCTTCTGATCTTTGGCTCTCAAGAATGAGGATCTTCCATCGCCTAAGGACATCTAGCAAAATATCAAATATCTACGGGGAACCTGGTAGGGGGTCATCACACTGGCGAATGCACTGGTGAGGGAACAAAAACAACACCCACTGAAAGCAATTACTAATTAGCTTTAGTGGAAAAAAATAGCTTTTAATAATGGTCCTTCTAATTTACCTACTTTCATTACATGCCATATACAATTCAAGGGTCCTGATTCATTTTGAAAACATAATCAAAACCATATTTCTTCTTTTCATTCATTCAAGCAATAGGGACAATTCATGCACGATAACATTTTCTTTCTATCATAACATGCGCAACATATTTCTGAATCCATACTAATTTCTTAAGAACATGTTAGCAACATTTCAGTTTGACAAGATTCTTTTAAAGAGTCTATGATAAGGAGACATAAGCAATTAAAACATTACTTATACAATGATTCTTATCTACTACCGACGATCTATCCCATGCATCATATTTGTTAGGCTTGCAATCATGATATTCTAGAATACGACCTATCTACATGATGGCCAATGGGCGACATCCCATAATTAGCAACTGTGACTCATAGTTTAGCTCTTCACTAATAAACGTGACTATTAGCATCTGTGACTCATGGTTCAACTCTTTACTAATAGATGCAACTATTAGCAGCTGTGACTCACGGTTCAGCTCTTCACTAATAGACTTGGTATACCCCCCCCCCCCCCCCCCCCCCCCCCCCCGGACCGCGAGGATGTACAAGCCTTTGGGTGCCATGTTCTTTCCTAGGTCGAGCGATTTCCAGTGCCTCAGGAACCGATCGAGTGACTATACCTTGTGTACAAGTTGTCCAGACCAATATATGAATGCAACTTCTATGAGATAAAATAGTAGTCTGCAACAGTTAACCATAATTAAACATTTCTATTAGGGGCGCAACTCGGACGAGTTGGCGGGTTTGAGCTCAACCCGGGCCCAACCCAATAAATCATAAGCCTAGTCCGAGCCCAAGCCCAACCTGACCTCGAGTTCAATATATAAAGCCTAAGACCGAGCATATAGGAAGAAAAGGAACCCAAGTTCCTCGGGTTGGGTCGGGTCCATCGGGTTTATCGGACTCTAATATGATATTTGAGATAATTTTAAACAAGATTAATATTAAACACGTAATCAAATAACAATCAAGCTTCAATCATTACAAAATACAAACTAAAATGAGATTTAGGATAAAGAGTTGGAGAGTCTGGGTGGATAATTTTAAGATTTGAACTTTTTATTAAAGAAGTATGAAACAATGTATATATATATATATATATATATATATATATATATATCATGGTAGTCAAAGGCGCGTCTCGCAACAAGCCACAACATCTGCATCTCGCACCTCATTAAGCGAGACGCCTTTCTCCAGACTCACATAAGGCGCGTCTTAGGTGCACATTTCAGCAAGACAACCAAGAAAAGATGCGCCTTATGTCTTTTTTGTTTTTTACAAATTTTTTTTGGCGAGGAGATAGCCCTTACCTCATACAAGTGGAAGGAAGGTATCCCTTTTCATGGTTGTCAAAGTTAGCTACAGTTGAACTTGAAAAACTAAACTTTAATAAAAATGTGGTAGGGAGAGTACAAATTCTTGTTAGTTCTGTTGAGGTTATTGTTGCTCTGCTAGTTCACTTGGTTATGTTTTACTATATTTTTGTTGGTTTTAATATGTTATTTGGTTTTATTTCTTACATTAATAATTTATTTATTTATATATGTATATTTTTATTGTTTTATTTTGTGTCTCGTTTCGTTCGGACGCGTCTTAAGTGCGCCTTGCGTCTCGGACTATATGGACCCTTTGCGCCTCGAGTGCGACTTTGACTACCTTGATATATATATATATATATATATATATATATATATATATATATATATATATATATATATATATTTGGTGTCCACTTCTTAATGGAGTATGGAGGCGTGCCTCCATGGAGGCTCGAACCCGCGCCACTGCGCCGGGGTGCCTCGCCGTTCCCAACGGGCTACGGCCTCGGGACTACCTTGATATATATATATATATATATATATATATATATATATATATATATATATATATTAACCGAAACTTAATTAAAGTAATAGGCGCAAAATGCCGAAGCCTATACAAGTAAGCGTACTCAACGCAACAAAAGGAACAAAAAACAAACATCGCAAGAGGTGCGCACAAAACAAAACTGGACCACAAGTGCAGCCGAAAGGGTCGACGCGGGGGTCCGGAGGATGGCCTAAGCAAGGGCCTCCCAAAAAGTGGAGGAGACGTGGACGCATCGCCTCCTCGCTTTGAGAATTTGTCTGATGACCTCTCTGTATAATTGAGGAGGAGGAAGTTGGCGGCCTTCATATCTGAATTTGTTCCTGTTCTTCTATAAAACCCAGATACCGGCGGTTGCGACGATCTGACGTCCGTGGGAGCCGCTCCAGCTGGCCATGAGATCGTGGAAGCCCCCAGTCGGGGGGACAAGACTCAATCTATTGTGAAGATTGAACCATATCTGAGTCGCCAACTCGCCAGAAAGAAGGACTTGCTCTGCCGATTCCGATGTGTGCTCCACGCAGCAGTGGCATTTGGACGCCAGGCTGAATCCGATAGATCTGATGTGGTCGTCCGTTGGAAGCTTCCGGCGCAGAGCTCGCCAGATAAGGATAGACCATTTGATAGGGATGCAAGACTGTTAGAACTTGGCACACGTGTTATTAGGCAGGCCTCTGCCTCTTGCCACAAGTCTCGCGGAAGCCATCGTGAAATTCTCCCCCGGGTTAGGGGACCAACTCCACGTGTCCGGCATGTCGGAGACCCGTAGATTGGCAGCAAGAACACCGTCGGCCGCCAGTAGACCCAACCAATCTCTAATTCTCCCCCAATTCCATCCGGAACTTCCCTCCTACAGGTCCTTGATCGCGCACCCCTGATGTGTTCTGGCATTGTGCTGAATGGTGTGTTCTATCCATCGTTCATGATAGGCCGATGAGCGACCGTCGCCCAACTTGAGGCGAATTAAAGGTTCTGCGATGTTGCGTCCCCGAATTATATGACGCTAGGACGCCGAAGACCTGTTGTTAGAGACCGCCTCCGACAGATGGGAGAATCTGGAGTATCTAGCTCTCATGAATCTCGTCCATAGCGAGCTCTCCGTACGTAACTTCCACCACAGCTTCATGGCGCAGGCGTCCACGATGTGGGCAAGTCTGCTGAAGCCCAGACCTCCTTCCGTGGGTTTGGCCATGGTATCCCAACTGGTCCAGTGATATTTGTCCTGGCCGTCGCTTTGTCCCCAGAAGAACTTGGCGAAGAGGGATTCGAGATTGTGGAGTACCTTCTTGGGAGGGGAGCAGACGGCCAGGGTGTACAAAGGGATGGAGGAGAGAACGTGTTTGATGAGGATCATCTTGCCCCATGGAGATAGAGTTGCGTTGTGCCATCCAGCGATCAGTTTGCGAATTTTGTCAACAAGGTGATCGTATATCCCTGAGTTCGACTTCCCGTACACCAACGGGCAGCCCAAGTAAAGGAAAGGTGGGTAAGTCGTGCCCCAGGAAGTTAAGTTGGAAAGCATGGCGGAGTGCATTCTGTCTGCTTTGTGATGGGTATAGATAATGCTCTTATTGTTGTTGACACGCTGGCCAGAGCAAGTGGTGTATCTCTTGATCGTTCTCAGGACCACCTCAATCGATCCGTTGTCTCCGGAGGAGAAGATAAGGATGTCGTCCGCGTACGCCAGGTGTGTAATCAGAGGGCAACCGGTCGTGGTATGGAAGTGGTGGAAACCAGTCTTTCTGGGCATGCTATTGAGGCTTCTGCTGCGATGATGAAAATGGTAGGGGGGGGGGAGGGGATCCCCTTGTCTAACCCCGCGGGTAGATCGGAAGAACCCCGCAGCTTGGCCGTTGATGACGGTGGAAAACCAAGCATTGCTGATGGATCTGAATATGATGTCGATCCATGATTCGGAGAATCCGAAAGCCCTGAAGACCCATATCGTGAATTGCCAGTCTAGACGGTCATAAGCCTTCTCTATGTCCAGTTTGATGGCGATATTTCCCCCTCTGGACGGAAACTTCAAACATGTGATCATCTCTTGGGCAAGGAGTATGTTGTCAGTTATGTTACGGCCTTTGACAAACCCGCTTTGTTCTTCGGAGATAATCTTGGGGAGGAGATTGCACATCCGTTTGGCAGCGATTTTCGATATTATCTTGTTGGTGAAAGTGCAGAGGCTGATAGGGCGGAAGTCTTTGAATGTTTCCGGGTTGGCTTTCTTAGGGATAAGGATGATGTTGGCGCAGGAAATGGAGTTGGGATAACTCGCTCCTTGGAAAAATGCTAAAGTGGACTCCGATAAGTCGGTTTTTAAAATGTTCCAGCAAGTTCTGAAAAAGATCCCATTGAAGCCGTACGGCCCCGGAGCACTGTGTTCATTAATGGACCAGGCTGCCTCCTTGACCTCCTCCTCCGAAGGGTTAGCCAATAGGGTCTTGTTTTCGCTGTCGCTGATGAGGGATGGGATCTCGGACTGGAGCGCGACGTCTTTAACCACAGGCTCTTTAGTGAAAAGGTTCGAATAGGAGTTCTTAGCCGCATCCTGAATACCATCCTGGTCGTCCACCATGGCACCATTGTCGTCGTAAATCCGGTGTATATTTAATTTGTTTCTGCGGCTTTTGACACACGCATGAAATAATCTGGTGTTCCGGTCCCCGTCGGTGTCCCAAGTCACTCTGGATTTTTGCCTCCAGAATTTCGTTTCTACTTTCACCCTGGATTTAAGAAGCGCTCTGGCGAGGTGGAGCGAGGCGCGGGCAGCCGGGGATCTGTCGCTGGCATACGAAAGCTCAGCGCGGGTAACGTCGTCCTCCGCCATCTTGATCGCCTGGAAGATGTCTCCAAAGGCCTCTTTGCTCCAGGATGATAAAGTCTTGCGGGTGGCTTTGAGTTTGACCGCCATCCGAACCAGAGGGTCTGGTTTCGAGACGGAGTTCAAAGCGGCTGCCACGACGTTTTGGAATTGTGGGTGATGACGCCAGAAGTCAAGGAATCGGAACGGTTTTTTTGTAATGGTGTGATTGTTGCTTATCTTGATGAGAAGAGGGGAGTGATCCGATTCGGTGGAGTTCAGATTAGTGATCAGGCCCTTGTCGGACCAGAAATCGTTGATCATAGCCCGAACCAGACGGGAGTACTGCCACCTATGTCCCTCTTGCATTTGCACCAGGTGAATTCGCTGCTTTGGAAGGGGAGGGGGATTAAGTTTCCGAGGAAGATAAAGTTGTTGAAATCGTCCATCGCTGGCTGGGGGGGCGATCGGCCGCCAGATTTCTCCTCTCTGCAGGACACCGTGTTGAAATCTCCGATGCAGAGCCATGGGCCAGCTACCAACAGGTCTTTCCAAAGCGTTCTACGCTCGGGGATATCGCAAGTACCATGAACGGCGGAAATGATAGAGCGAGACTTGAGGGTCGGATGTTCAATCCAACAGGAGAGGGTCTGACGCGAATCTTTAATGATGCCGAAGTTGAATTCCGGCGCGAGAAAAATCCAGATGTCATTACAACCAGTAATGGCTTGATGGAAGCCGAGCTTGAGTTGAGTGGCTTTGATTCTGCTTTGGGGAATTTTTGGTTCAATGATGATTAAGAGGTCGATACGATTAGTTTTCTTGAGACTGAGGATTCTGTTCAGCGTCGGTTTGTTTCCAAGACCTCTCACGTTCCAGGAGATGATGTTAAGCATTTGTTGAGTTGGTGGGGCTGGCAGACCTTGTTGTCATGGCCGTCTGTTGCTTTTGTTTGTTTATGTTCTTCTTGGGAGGGGTTTTTTTGGTGGGTTTGGAGGAAGGTTCGATGTCTATAATGCCTCTGCTATTTCGGCCGGACTCGCTGCAACCATTGATATCTGTCGAGGAGGTGGTAGAATCATAATCATATTCTTCGATGGCACATAATGGATTGTTACGATCCAGGAATCCCGCTTCCTTAGCTTGCCAGAACCGGCCGGTTAATGTGAGACAATTAGGATGGGTGTCGTTAGGCTGAGTTTCTGAATGTTGCTCTGGGTGGCTCTCCGCCTGAGCCTCTCCATGCTGATCCGGGCGGCAGGTGGAGTGAGAGGGAGGTTGAGAGACCACTAGAGGGGGGATAATAGTGGACTCAGGGATGTTGAGGATTGAGGTGGTGGGTGGCGCATTGTGAACGCTGTCGACTCCTGGTTGATGAGTGTGGATGTGGTTATGCTGCTCCATAGAGCAGCCGGGCTTAGGGGAAAGTGGCTGGATGTCTCCGCCTGGGCTGGAAGGAACTGGGTCGCTTGAGGTATCGGGAGTGCTATCAGGATTGATGCGTGTGAGGAGTTCAAAAGAATTGTTGAGAGAGATAGCAGGTGGTTTGAAAGGGATGATAGCGGAGCTAGTCAAGACGGCCGGACTGGGGCGTGGTAGGATAGTTGGGCCGTCAATTAGAAGGGTGGGGTTGGGCGGCGATGTCTGAGTAACAGTGTCTTGGTCACGGTCAGCTTTCGGAGCGCGCGCGTTGCGCATGCTGGACTTTTTTAACTCGGGGTTGGCACGGTAACAGTGCTGCGTTGAGTGGCCACTCATCTGACAGTGCTTACAAAAGATGATGTTGTTGTCATAAAGCAGCGTTTGGCGGTGTGTTTGATCTTCGAGCTCGATCTCTATGAGTTTGGGGGGTCGATTGCGAGGTCTAACTCCACGCATATCTTCGCGTAGTTGCACTTGGAGAGGTTGCGTGTTTCTTTTGCAATAGCTACAAGGGTGCCAAAGGAGCTGGCTATCCGTTTGAGGGCAGCTGTGGAGAAACAGATCAGGGGAAGATTGGGAAGGGTGATCCATGTGGATATTATTGTCGAGTCAACTTTGAGGTTGACGTTAGGAGTCCATTTGACGATTTTGACGATCTGTGCGCTGATTCTGGAAGTACCCTTGGCTCGAACTACAGAATAGTCCGGATCGGAAGAAAGGTGGAGGAACATGTGCTTGGGGTCGAGCGGAGCGACCCGGTAGGCTGCGGAGAGGCCCCATCTAGCGACCGCTTCCCTGACAGTTGTGATTTTCGGGCATCCGGAACCAAATTTGAGGACAAAAGTCTTTATGAGGGAGGAGGATAGGGAAGAGATTTCTAACGCGTCAAAGGGGACGCGGATAGGGTAGCCGTCGACGGGTGGCTGGAATTCCACGTCCGGCAGCTGAATCTCAACTACCGAGTGGGGTAAGGGCCTCCCGCGGTCTGATCGGAGGGCCTCGGCGTAGGAGGGAGCACGCGGGGGGACCGTCACGCTGGGGATGTCCGAGGGGGCGGGGACTCCGGGATGGGCCGAAGCACAGGTAAAGCCCGCATCAGTGGAGTGCCCGGGGGCAGCGGAAGCGGTGTGCTCAGGGTCTAAAGGGGACGACATCTGCTCTCTGTGGCCTGACTCTGAAGGATCCAGAGAGGGATCGCCAGGCTGTGCGTGCGCCCCAAAGCGCGGTGAGCCAGCGTCGGGCGCGGGATGCGCCGACTTAAAGCTCTGAGAAGGGCGATAGAGGCCGTCTCCTAGAACCGGAAGCGCCAAGTGGGGACGCGGGCGCCCGGGGGGGAAGGGGGGGGTGTCTCCTGCTGCGCTTGGGAAGGGACTAAGGGCGCACCCCAAGGGTTGCGTCGGGGGGAGAGCTGGCTTACTGTGGGGAGGTGCGGAATAAAATGGCGCAAGGGGGTTTGCTGCGCCAGGGCAGCTCCGTACGCCCCCCTAGGGGGACAGGGACTGGGACACGCGCAGGTGAGCTGGCGCACTGTGGAGAAGCGCGGAAGAGATTTGCGCAAGGGGGTGAGCTGCGCCAGGGCAGCTCCGCACGCCCCCCGAGGGGGACTGGGACCTGTGCAGGTTGGCGTGTGGAGATGGCGGGAGGGATACAAGACTGACGCTTGGCATGTGGGTCGCCACGCCGTCCGAGGGGACTGGACAGGAGGGTGACACGACCCTACGCGGTCGTTGCGCCAGCACCGATCCTGCGTAGGAGATAGAGTATGCTGCTGGGGCACTCGCGCCGTCTGCGGACGCAGGTTGCGCCGAGGTGAGGGACAGATGGCGAGGGGCGCAAGACAGCTGGTTCATTCCAAGAGAAGACCGTTGGGCGCAAACCATGGGTTGCGCCTGAGGCACGTTGGTTCGCGCACTGTGGAGAGGATTAGGAGCAGATGGCGCAACGTGGGAAGCTGCGCCAGAGGGGTCAGTAGCAGATGGCGCAACTAGAGAAGCTGCGCCAAGGGGGCTCCGCACAATACCCGAAGGGGGGAAGAATGAAGGGGGGTCACGTGGACTGGCGAGTAGAGGGGACGTCAGGGGCTCGGGACAAGCGCCTGGCACGTGGGTCGACTCGCTCCCCGAGGGGGGGGGGTAGGTGGGGGATGCGACCCAACGCGAGCAGTGGTCCGGCGTGGTGCCCGATGCAGAGAACGGAATGGGAGCCGGGCCACCGACGCCATCCGCGACGGCTGGGGGAGGGGCAGCCGCGAGAGTCTCGTGCGAAGGAGGGGTGGCCACCCCGAGGCTGCTGGGCGATGCTGCACGAGCAGCGGGCGCGTCAGCCTGCTCCGGAACTGTCGCTGACTGAAGAGAGAAGGGCGACGGCGGCGGGACGGCGTTCGGGTGGGTCTGCACCCACCAGCGCCCAATAAGGGCTAGCTGGTCTACCGTCCAGGCGAGGGGGGGAGCGCCTATGACGGAGGGGGAGGATGCCCGGGGGGGGGTGGTGGCAGCCGCGACGGAGGGGGTGGCTGCCGCAGAGGCCTCGGCCCGGGGAGATATGGGTGGCGGGAGCGCCATTGCCTCCCGCGGCTAGTAGACGCGGAAGATCGAGCTTCGAGGAGGGTGGGCTGGAGCGCCGCTACGGCCACCTGTGGCCGGCGAGGAGGGTAGGGGCTAGACGGAGACGGGTGGAGGGGGGGCGGGTTCGGGAGAAGGGGGGAGAGGGCTGGGAGCATGGCAGAGTTCGACTACCTTGATATATATATATATCGCCCGGGGAGATATGGGTGGCGGGAGCGCCATTGCCTCCCGCGGCTAGTAGACGCGGAAGATCGAGCTTCGAGGAGGGTGGGCTGGAGCGCCGCTACGGCCACCTGTGGCCGGCGAGGAGGGTAGGGGCTAGACGGAGACGGGTGGAGGGGGGGCGGGTCCGGGAGAAGGGGGGAGAGGGCTGGGAGCATGGCAGAGTTCGACTACCTTGATATATATATATATATATATATATATATATATATATATATATATATATATATATATGGGATATTTTGTAAAACCTCCCCTAAATAATGGGCTAATTTGCGAAATACCCCCTAAAGATCTCGAATTGGTAAAACCCCCTTTCCGTCAAGACGCTGTTTGATTTTGGGTGACGTGGCAATCCGTGTGTGTTATTAAGTAAAAAAATAAAAGTTAGACGAAAATACCCCTGCGTACGTGGCAGGGGTCCTCCAACGGTCTTCTCTCTCTCTCTCTAACGGTCATCTTCTTCCTTTGCTGAACCTATTTATACCGATCATCTTCTTCCTCTCTCCAACCTATTTATACCGATCATCCTCCTCCTCTTTCACTTGATCCTCTTCCAGCGTGCAACTTGTCTACCGAAGATCAGGTTCCTACAAGCATGGGGGGTGCTCCTTCATCTATATAGAAAGAGGTAATTTCTGCCATTAAAGGAGGAAACACAAATTATTATATTTACAGTAAGGAGGAAACACAAATTATTATATTTACAGTTAGGAGGAAACACAAATTATTATATTTACAGTAAGGAGGAAACACAAATTTCTGCATGTTCGAAAAATAACACAGAATCGAAAAGAAACTTACAACGTTCGTGGATCTAGAGACTGCATGTTGGGTTCTCCTCTCCTTCGAGCCTTCTCCTCGCCTTCAGACCTCCAATTTTGCCAGAATTTTGGAAAATTTTTCCTCCTCCTTCTCCTTCTTTCTTTCTTTCTCTCTCCACTGTCGAAACGTCTTCTCAGGAGGAAATTTTTCCTCCTCCTTGTTGGGTTTTAGGCGGACTTTTGGGGAAGGGTATTTTCGTCTAACTTTTATTTTCTTACTTAATAACACACACGGATTGCCACGTCACCCAAAATCAAACAGCGTCTTGACGGAAAGGGGGTTTTACCAATTCGAGATCTTTAGGGGGTATTTCGCAAATTAGTCCATTATTTAGGGGAGGTTTTGCAAAATATCCCTATATATATATAGAGAGAGAGAGAGAATAAGGGATGTAGGGTGTCACCTCACGGGGGGGTGTCTACTTGTCACCCCTCCATGCTATCATCATGCACATGGGTGCATGATGATAGCATGTGGGGGGTGACAAGTAGACACCCTCCATAGGGTGGCACCTCACCTCCCTCATCCTCTCTCTCTATATATATATATATATATATATATATATATATATATATATATTAAAAATATATATATATATATATATATATATGGTTTTGGATTCCTTGGCTAGCCCGACGCATTAAACCCGAGCCTAACCTGAATTTTGATCGGGTTCAAATATTTTAACCCGAGCCGGAGCCCGAGAATCTTCAACCCTAATCCAACCCATTAACGGGTATACCCGATCGGATTCAGGTTTAGCCCGCTCGAGTTGCACCCCTAATTTCTATCTTTTCCTCCTTTCAAACTATAGGGCCGTAACTTTGTTCTTCCTTTCCCTCTTTTGATATGACCATGTCGTGTTCTTTTTTTTCTTACTTTCAAAACATTTCATGCAACAATACCAGTTCTTTCCATACAATTCTATCGTTACAACAAATAATAAAGGAACATACAAACATTCTCTTTCTCTTAACAAGCATGGCAACAGTTCTTTCAAGTAGGCAATAGTCTAACTTTTAGCATACAATCTTTTATCTAGAACAAGTATAGCAAAGGTTCTTTCATCACGCAAGCATACAATTTCTCTAGTTAAAGCATACAAAATCATACACTAAGGTTGGCAAAATCGTAATATACTTGTCTGAACAAGCTTGAAGATGAATAGAACTTGTAAATACTAAACTATCATATCAGAATGAATAAAACAAAATGAAATATAACTACGGTAGAACATATGCAAGTATCAACTGACAATATCTGAATCCTGAAGGAATAATTTACCAACAATCCTATGGATGAAGCTCAACCTAACCTGGAAGGAAACCATGTCCTCAGAGAGACATAGCAATATACATCATATACATGCCGAATGTAACCGTAAATAACATACTTTTGAGTATGTTAATAATATTAGTAGTGGACTTTAGTCCCACATTGCCTAGAACAAAAGAGAGAGGGGTTTGCCTCTCCTATTTATATGTAACTCTCCTTCATTAATAAATCATCCCATTATTCCACTCTACATGGTATCAGAGCCATAACCCATCTACCCCTCTCTCCACAAAGGAAAAAAACCCTAACCCTAATCCACCGCCCCCCGCCCTATTGCTGCCCTACCACCTCCCCACCATGCTGCTGCTGCCCCCTCTCCCCACCAGCAACACTGTCCTCCCCACAGGCGACCCTGCCCCATGCTGCCACTACCCCCACTCCCACCCCCCCGGCGACCTCCTCTCCTCCTGCGATCCCCCCTTTTCTGATGATCCCCGCTACCGCTGCTGCCCCCCGCGACCCCCCTCCCTGGCGTCGCCCTCTTCTTCCGCCCCCTACCAAACCCCCTTCCACGTGGGTGTAAACCCTAACCCTAGCCACCGCCCACTCCCCTCTAAACCCTAAGTTTCAAAAAAAAATCTTTTAGGATCCTCATAGGGTAAACATTAGTTTGTTTGCAAGATCCTCTGACTTTCCAACATTAATCTTTTGGGATTCACAGAGGATAAACAACAAGTTTGTTTGCAGGAACCTCTGCGCTAAACAATTAACTTGGGAATCTCCGAAGGTAAATAACGTGGTTGTTTACAGGAACCTCTGATTCTCAAAGTTGGCCATTGACTTGGACATTTCAGAGGTAACATGTTGGAACCTCCGACTCTCCAACGATTGGCTTTGGGAAGGCTAACAAAGAGCAGACACGATGGTTGTCTTGCATGATTCTTTGTTTCCTTGCTTGATCTTTACATCAGGATCTGCCTCGAGAGTGTCCTCTCTATCCTGACTTGTGTGATCTACATCTCTACTATGGATATTTTGCTGTGACCGACATTTTTTCCGACACTTGGAACCGATATATGAGGGATGGATAGCACTGGAACGCATGGCTGATACTGGTACTAGCGTTGGGAACGCAATGGCGGGACCAATAGGTACTAGTACAACGATTTCCTCAATTCGACTTATCGATCGAAAATTGGACGGACCATAGGGATACTCGACAGGCGTAAGAAGGTCGAGAAGATGCTTCTATTGATGCGGTTGTCCAAATATTTAACTGACAACCCCCCCCCGTAAAGACTGATCCCATTTTTGAGCAATGAGAGGTTGATGAACTCCATGGAACCATCGGTGGAAGACATGGTTCAGAACACGGACTCCGTTAAGGAATTATGGATGGTCCTAGCAATGGCATTTGATGGCAAACGCGATTTGTCTCGCATTTATGACTCAGTTGTTGGCATATACAGAGCAAATCAGGGAGACAAATCTCATAAAGATCACTTCCAGACATTTAAGGCTGTCTGATGAGGTTAATCGTATATTGTCCCTAACAACAGATATCAATGAAGCTAGGGCTCAGCGTGAACAACTTCATGTTATGGCGTATCTTGTCTCTTTACGTCCTGATGCGGACTATGCTCGATCTCAGATCTTTGCTAGATCTGAAGTTTCATCTTTAATAAAAGCACGTTATCGTGTCTTTCGAGCAACAAAAGTCGTAGAGATTACTCCGGGTGATGCATCTGCTCAATGTTATAAATTTTGCTAGACGGGTTCAGTGCGCCAAAGGGCCGCCTAGCGCCTAGGCCGCATAGACAGCGAGCTTATTTTTTCTTTTTAGATTATATATTACTTTCATATATATACATTATGCATATACATTTTTGAACACAAGTTATGTTTGACTCTATGGCTAGCAGTGAGAATATAGTGTTTGCTCTCTTCCAGGTTATGGGTTCGAGCTCCACCTTTTTTCTTCTTTTTTTCATGCATTTTTTTACATATATGCGTATGGGAGGGGGGGGGGAGAGTAGCAACAGCAGTCTCCTCACCTCTCCTCCCTTCCTCCCTCTCACCTCACCTCTCCTTTCCTCCCCTCCCCTCCCCTCCCCTCCGCTCCTCCCTCTTACCGCCACCGCACCTCCATCGCCACCGCACCACCACCTCCACCGCACCACCACCGCACCACTACGTCCATCGCACGTCCACCGCACCGCCATCGCCACGCACCGCTACCTCAAGCACCGCCACCGCCGCCCAATTCTGACAAAGGTAAGTTTTTTTTTTGAAATTTCAAAATCGAACAGCCGCTAGGCCCGCCTAGCCCCTAGGCAAGCCGCCTAGTGAATTTTCGGTACGGCCAGAGGCTGCCTAGCTCCTAGGCGCTGCCTAGGTCGCAATTTAGAACACTGCACCTGCTGATCGCTCTGTTCTTGGTGCTGCTCATACAGGCATTTGTGGCGGTCGTGTTGGACAATGTGGTTGCTACAATACTGGTCGAAATGGGGGCCGTGGTAATGGTGGTCGCAATAGAGGACGACCACGCACATGCTTTAATTGTGGTCAGCTTGGCCATTTCTACTGGCAATGCACTAAATCACATGCTGCTAATATCACAACTAATGTTCCTGATGATGGTGTCCGATCTGTTCAGATGACTTCGAATTCATATACAGAGTTTCTTAATTTTCAGGCTCAACGTCATGGTGACACTTCCACGTCTGAATCTACAGCCGGATACTCGGCAACGTGTATAGTAAAGCCAAAGCAGTGGGTAATTGACTCTGGTGCGTTTGCTCACATTACTGGTGACGCAGGTATGATACATAATTATGCCCCTGTCCATTATGTTTCTTGCATTATTGTTGCCAATGGAGGTTCCCTGACAGTCCGAGAACTTGAAAGTGCCAGTCTTTCTTTCGGACTATCACTCAATTATGTATTATTTACACCTAGGAATCCGTTCAGTTTAATTTTAATGTCAAATTACTCGTGAACTGCATTGCTTGGAAACATTTTTTTTAATAGTTGTGTTTTTCAGGACCTGAAAACTTTAAAGACTATCGGTAAGGGGCATGTGGCTGGAGGCTTGTATCTGTTTGACGTACCTTCTTCTGTTGTTTGTGCCGGCGTAAAATTCGATCCTTTCGAGTTACATTATCAGTTAGGCCATCCATTTATCCAAGCTCTTAAGAAAATATACCCTTCTTTAGATATCCCTACTTTCTTTAATTTTGAGTCTTGTAGTTTGGCTAAGCATCACTGGATTCTCTATCCGATGAGTCATAATAAAATTGCATCCGCTCCTTTCGAGTTGGTACATTCTGATGTATGTGGACAATGTCCGGTTGAATCAGTAAAAGGTTTTCGGTACTTTGTTATATTTGTTAATGATTACCCACGTGTCACTTTTGTTTATCTGATGAAAAATTATTTCGAATTATTTAACATTTGGTGCAATTTTATGACGAAATAAAAATACAATTTAGTGTTCTAATTAAAATTTTACAGAGTAACAATGGTCGTGAGTATTTATCTCGAAAGCTCGATAGTCATCTGGCCCACAATGGTATCATCCATCAAACTTCTTATCCGTACACACCACAACAGAATGGTGTGGCCGAGCGCAAAATCGCCATCTCTTGTAAACAACACGTGCTCTTATGTTTCATGCACGTACTCCCAAGAGATTTTAGTCTGATGCGGTTCTTACCGCTTGTTATCTTATTAATCGCATGCTATCATCGGTTTTCAATGGTAATACTCCCTTTTCTAGGCTATATCCACGACGAGAGCTATTTTTTCTCCCTTTTCTATGTTCGGAATTCCCGACATGCTCTTTCTAAATTAGATCCCAAGGCAATACAATGCATTTTTCTTGGATATCCTAAACATCTGAAAGGGTATCGATGTTTTTTTTCCTGTCTTAAAAAGATATTTTTTCACTCGAGATGTTACATTTGTTGAAACCGAATTTCCTCCACTTTCACTAACAACGGATCCGGTTCCCCAAGTTTATCCAGAAGAGAATTTCTTGATATTTTTCGATCAAACACAACAGCCTCCCGTACGGGTGCCCTTCCTTACCGAGCAAGTTCTCCGGTCCGATGGTTCGGAGATACCAATTCAGTTTGTACCGACGTCGCCCGCACAAACATCGCCAATGATGCCTACAGAGTCATCCTCCTATGGCTCTACTGATTCGTCTCCACCTATTCCACTAGCAGCTCAGCCTATTCCACCACCAGCCCCATCTTCTCCGCATGTAGCTCGTCCTCGTCGTGCATGTCGTGATTATCCCTTGTATGTTGACAGCTACAGAGGACTTACAGGTCACACTCAGTCTCTGGTGGCTACTATTGATGGGATTCAGATTCCCAAATTGTTGAGTATGTTAATAATATTAGTAGTGGACTTTAGTCCCACATTGCCGAACAAAAGAGAGAGGGGTTAGCCTCTCCTATTTATATGTAACTCTCCTTCATTAATAAATCATCCTATGATTCCACTCTAAATGGTATCAGAGCCATAAACCATCTACCCCTCTCTCCATAAAGTAAGGAAAAAAAATCATAACCCTAATCCACCGTCCCCTCCCCCCATTGCTGCCCCAGTCCCTCCCCACTACGCTACTGTTGCCCCCCTAACCGGCAACCCTGTCTCCCCCACCCCCGGCTACCCTGCCCCCTGCTGCTACTGCTGCCACTGCCCCCATCCCCCCGACGAACCCCTCTCCTCCGGCGACCCTCCTTTTTTCGGCGACCCCTGCTGTCGCTGCTGCTACTGCTACCGACGCTACTGTTGCTCCCCCTGGCGACCTCCCCTCCCTGGCGACCCCCTCTTCTTTCGCCCCTACCAAATCCCCCTCCACATAGGTGTAAACCCTAACCCTAGTCGCCGTCCACTGCCCTCCAAACCCTAAGTTTCAAAAAAAATC
Source organism: Iris pallida (assembly GCA_029216955.1). NCBI lineage: Eukaryota > Viridiplantae > Streptophyta > Magnoliopsida > Asparagales > Iridaceae > Iris > Iris pallida. Next base: position 3,007,785 of record JANAVB010039418.1, read on the forward strand.
TTTTGAAATCCTCAGAGGGTAACATTAGTTTGTTTGTAGGAACCTCTGATTTTCCAACATTGATCTTTTGGGATTCACCGAGGGTAAACAACAAGTTTGTTTGCAGGAACTCTGCCCTAAACAATTAACTTGGGAATCTCCAAGGGTAAATAACGTGGTTGTTTACATGAACCTCTGATTCTCAAAGTTGGTCATTGACTTGGACATTTCAGAGGAAACATGTTGGAACCACCTCTGACTCTCCAACGATTGACTTCGGGAAGGCTAACAAAGAGCAGATATGATGGTTGTCTTGCATGATTCTTTGTTTCCTTTGCTTGATCTTCACATCAGTATCTGTCTTGAGAGTGTCCTCTATATCCTGACTTGTGTGATCCACATCTCTACTGTGGATATTGCTGTGACCGACATTTTTTTTCCGACACTTGGAACCGATATATGAGGGATGGATAGCACTGGGACGCATGGCTGATACTGGTACAAGCATTGGGAACACAATGGCGGGACCAATGGACATTAGTACAACAATTTCCTCAAGTCGACTTGTTGATCGAAAATTGGACGGACCAGTAGGATACTCGACATGGCGTAAGAAGGTCGAGAAGACGCTTTTATGGATGCGGTTGTCCAAACATTTAACTGACAACCTCCCCCCCACGCAAAGACTGATCCCATCTTTGAGCAATGAGAGATAGATGATAGTCAACTGTTTACACTGTTGATGAACTCCATGCAACCATCGGTGGAAGACATGGTTCATAACACGAACTCCGTTAAGGAATTATGGGTGGTCCTAGCAACGACATTTGGTGGCAAACACGATTTATCTCGCATTTATGACTCAGTTGTTGGCCTATACAAAGCAAATCAGGGAGACAAATCTCATAAGGATCACTTCAAGACATTTAAGGCTATGTCTGATTAGGTTGATCATGTATTGTCCCTAACAACAGATATCAATGAAGTTAGGGCTCAGCATGAACAACTTCATGTTATGGCGTATCTTGCCTCTCTGCGTCCTGATGCAGACTCTGCTCGATCTTCGATCATTGCTGGATCTGAAGTTCCATCTTTAATGGAAGCACATTATCGTGTCCTTCGAGCAACAAAAGTCGTAGAGACTACTACTAGTGATGCACCTGCTCAATGTTATAAATTTTGCTAGACGGATTCGGTGCGCCAAAGGGCCGCCTAGCGCCTAGGCGGCGAACTTATTTTTGTTTTTTCAGATTGTATATATTACTTTCATATATATACATTATGCATATACATTTTTGAACAGAAGTTATGTTTGACTCTATGGCTAGCAGTGAGAGTATAGTGTTTGCTCTCTTCCAGGTTATGGGTTCGAGCTCCACCTTTTTCCTTCTTTTGTTTTTCCTACAATTTTATATATATATATGTGTGTATGGCAGGAGAGAGAGAGAGAGAGCAGCAGCAGCAGTAGTCTCACCTCTCCTCCCTTCCTCCCTCCCTCTCACCTCAACTCTCCTCTCCTCCCCTCCCTTCCGCTCCTACCTCTTACCGCAACCGCACCTCTACTGCGACCGCACCACCACCTCCACCGCATTGCCACCGCCACCGCACCGCCACGTCTACCGCACGTCTACCGCATCTTCACCACACCGCCACCGCCACGCACCGCCACCTCCAGCATCGCCACCGTACCGCCACCACCGCCGCTGTCCAATTCTTACGAAGGTAAGTTTTTTTTTTAAAATTTTAAAACCGAACAGCCGCCGAAGCCTGCCTAGTGCCGCCTAGCGTCTAGGCAGGCCGCATAGGGGTTTTCCGGTACGCGCGGAGACCGCCTAGCGCCTAGACGCCGCCTAGGCCGCAATTTAGAACACTGCACCTGCTGATCGCTCTGCTCTTGGTGCTGTTCATACAGGCATTTGTAGTGGTCATGGTGGACGACGTGGTGGCCGCAATACTGGTCGGAATGGGGGCCATGGTAATGGTGGTCGCAATGGAGGACGACCACGAACATGCTTTAATTGTGGTCAGCTTGGCCATTTCTACTGGTAATGCACGAAATCACCTGCTGCTAATATCACAACTGATACTCCTGATGATGGTGTCCGATCTGTTCAGATGACTTCAGATTCATATACAGAGTTTCTTGATTTTCAGGCTCAACGTCATGGTGACGCTTCACGTCTGGATCCACAACTGAATACTCGGCAGCGTGTATAGTAAATCCAAAGCAGTGGGTAATTGACTCTGGTGCGTCTGCTCACATGACTGGTGACGCAGATATGATACTTAATTATGCCCCTGTCTGTCGTGTGTCTGGCATTACTATTGTCAATGGAGGTTCCCTGACAGTTCGAGGACTTGGAAGTGCCGGTCTTTCTTTCGGACTGTCGCTCAATTCTGTATTACTTACACCTGGGAACCCATTCAGTTTAATTTCAATTATTACTCGTGAACTGCATTGCTTGGTAATATTTTTTCCTGATGGTTGTGTTTTTCAGGACCTGAAAACTTGAAAGACTATCGGTAGGAGGCATGTGGCTGGAGGCTTGTATCTGTTTGACGTACCTTCTTCTGTTGTTTGTGCCGGCGTGAAACTCGACCAAATCGAGTTACATTGTCAGTTAGGCCATCCATCTATCCAAACTCCCAAGAAAATATACTCTTCTTTAGATATCCCTTCTTCCTTTCATTGTGAGTTGTATAGTTTAGCTAAGCACACCGAGTTGCCTATCTGGTGAGTCATAATAAAATTGCATCTGCTCCTTTCTAGTTGGTGCATTATGATGCATGGGGGCCATGTCCGGTTGAATCAATAAAAAGTTTACAGTACTTTGTTATATTTATTGATGATTACTCACATGTCACTTTTGTTTATCTGATGAAAAATCATTCCGAATTATTTAACATTTGGGACAATTTTTATGCCGAAATAAAAATATAATTTGGTGTTCTAATTAAAAATTTCGGAATGACAATGGTCGTGAGTATTTATCTCGAGAGCTCGATAGTCATTTGGCCCGCAATGACATTATCCACCAAACTTTTTGTCCGTACACGCCACAACAGAATGGTGTTGTCGAGCGCAAAATCGCCATCTCTTGGAAACAATGCGTGCTCTTATGTTTCATGCACATACTCCCAAGAGATTGTGGTCTGATGCGGTTCTTACCGTTTGTTATCTTATTAATCATATGCCATCGTCGGTCTTCAATGGTAATACTCCATTTTCTAGGCTATATCCAGGACAAGAGTCATTTTCTCTGCCTCAGAATTTTTGGCTGCTTATGCTATGTTCGGAATACCCGACAGACTCTTTCTAAATTAGATCCTAAGGCAATACAATGTATTTTTCTTAGATATCCTAAAGATCTGAAAGGGTATCGGTATTTTTTTCCTGTATTAAAAAGATATTTTTTCACTCGGGATGTTACCTTTATTGAAACCGAATTTCCTCCACTTTCACAAACAACGGATCCGGTTCCCCAAGTCTATCCAGAAGAGGATTTCTTGATATTTCCTGATCAAACACAACAGCCTCCCGTACGGATGCCCTTCCTTACCGAGCAAGTTCCCAAGTCTGATGATTCAGAGACACCAATTCAGTCTGTACCGACGTCACCCGTATAAACATCGCCAATGATGCCTACAGAGTCATCCTCCTCTGGCTCTACTGATTCGTCTCTACCTATTCCACTAGCAGCTCCACCTATTTCACCAGCAGTCCCGTCTTCTCCGCTTGCAGCTCGTCCTCGTCGTGCATGTCGTGATCATCCCTTGTATGTTGACAACTACAAAGGTCTTACAGGTCACACTCAGTCTCTGGTGGCTATTATTGATGGAATTCAGATTTCCAAAAATGCTAAGGAAGGATTCAAATATCCCGGTTGGCGTGCTGCTTTGAACTAGGAGATGAAAGCTCTCCAGGAAAACATATTTTCCTTGGGACTTGGTCGATTTACCATCTGTTAAACAGGACAGTAGGTTGCAAATGGGTGTCCTCGATCAAGGTGAAACCAGATGGCTCTTTGATCGCCTAAAAGCTCGTATGGTGGCCAAAGGATATTCTCAGATCTATGGTGAGGATTATTTTGAGACCTTCTCTCCAGTTGCCAAAATGACGTCTGTTCATGTACTTTTGGCCAAGGTTGTGAAAAGCGTTAGGTACTAGTCGGGCGGGTACCTTCTGCCTAGCGCCTAGCCTGTCTAGGCAGGCGCCTAGCCTGTCTAGGCAGGCGTCTAGATCTAGGCAGTTCAAAAAAATAAAAAAATTCAACAAAACCTACTAAAAATTACAGAAAAAATCCATAAAACCCCAAGACATGCATAGTCTGGCGTCATGGGGACTAGGTGGGCACCTAAGCGGGCATCGGACGGGCACCCAACGCCTAGTGCCTAGGCGGCCGCCTTTTAGAATAGAGTTTTTGGCCTTGGCTGTTCGCTATGGTTGGCCATGGCTCTAGCTGGATATCAAGAACGTTTTCCTATACGAGGATCTTGATGAAGAAGTATATATAATGCAACCTCGCGGGTTCGTTGCAAGGGATGGTAAAGTGTCATCTGCGAATGCAAAAGGTCCTCTATGGTTTAAAACAATCACCTCGTGCGTGGTTTGGTCGATTTATATATGTTGTTACTCAGTTTGGCTTGTGTCAACCAGAGAAGCATCATTCAGTATTCTACCGATAGACATCAGCTGGGAGGATACTACTGGGTGTCTATGTTGACGATATTGTAATCACAGGAGACGACAACCAGGGTATTACAGGCCTCAAGAAGTTTTTTGGAAGAACAATTTCAAACCAAGGATATGGGATCATTGAACTATTTCTTGGACATTGAGGTCACACGGGGTAAGCGGGACATTGTAATGTCCCAAAGGAAGTATGTATTGGATATACTGAATGATGCAGGAATGATGCAACCCAAGGGAGCAATCTTACCTATGGATCCAGGGGCTAAGTTACTTCTAGACAAGGGGGTCCTGATGACCAATCCCGATCAATATCAACGAGTAGTTGGAACTACTTAGCAGTCATGACTCGTCCGGATATCTCTTTCGCAGTTAATGTTGCAAGTAGATTTATGGCTTCTCTAAGAGTTCCACATTGGCAGGCAATTCTCAGAATCTTGTGCTATCTAGTCAAGAATCCAGAAAAAGAAATTCGAATGGAGAATCATGGACACACTCGTGTTGAGTGTTTTACTGATGCTGACTGGGGTGCAAGTCTGACAGATCGATGGTCTATCTACTCGGTATTCATTGGCGGAAACTTGGTATCGTGGAAGAGCATGAAGCAGAATGTAATAGTCCGGTCAAGTTCAAAAGCAGAGTATAAAGCCATTGCTCATGGCATAGCGGAGGTGTTATATATGAAGCATCTTCTACAAGAATTGGAAGAACAAGCAGGATCGAGTTCAACAGATATGTGGTGTGATAATCAGTCTGTTATCCATATTGCTACCAATCCTGTATTTTATGAAATGACGAAGCATATTGAAATCGACATCCACTTTGTCCGTGATGAGTATACAAAGGGGATGATAAAATTTTATCATGTGAGGACCGGTGATAAGATAGTCGATATCTTCACGAAGCATCTTTTGGGTTCTCGGGTTCAATTTCTATGTAACAAGCTGGACATGATTGATATCTATGCTCCAGCTTGAGGGAGGATGTTGAGTATATTAATAATATTAGTAGTGGATTTTAGTCCCATATTGTCTAGAACAAAAGAGATAGGGGTTAGCCTCTCCTATTTATATGTAACTCTCCTTCATTAATAAATCATCCCATTATTCCACTCTATACATACAAAATTAAAGACAAGGTACACTACTACTAGTAGCTAGTCTATGTGATATGCAGTCGAGGACAACGTTCGACACAAGCCGTCACGCTAGGAGGGCTAATCGTGCAACTAGTCTCATCTGAGACTAGCGACCATCTGCATATATATAAGGCTCGTACGTAGCGCTCATCCTAAATGCTGCGATTATCTGCAAGGGGGCGTGGCCTGTTGCTTATGTCTATTAATTGTCCTCCCCTCCCAATAATACTATACATGTCAAGTGAAATCAGGTACTCATTTCTATCGGAAATTTGTAATCAGTCAATCAATCGTGAACTCTGCAAACTATAAATTGAGTAACATGATAATAGGAAACCAATATGCCAAGTAACTCTAAACAATTTCTCTCCGTATCAATCGATATGAGACACACCTTTTAAGCATGTGATGTGTATCGTGTATAAAGTCTTGTACGGATTAACATGAAATAAAGTACAACTCGCATAACTTCATGATAAAAGAATTGATACCAATAATGAAATATACATAAAATAATAACTAAAGCATGTAAGTACCTTAATAGTCGTACAAGGTGTATTTAGTATAATTGCTTGCTGGATTAGGAAGGTTGGCGAGGTCTTCTCTGGAGTACGGTAGTGGCACGGTGCGAGGGTGTAGGCGTCGACCATGGCGAGGGGACCTGCGTGAGTCGGTCTGGCCAGGCGGGATCGTTAGGGATTGTTTGCAGAGAGGTCAAAAGGGTCGATGGTAGGAGAGGGGGTTCAAACAGGGAGCTCGCGGCTCACAGTCAACAAGGCGATTGATTGAGAGGTCTGCGGGGACGGTTCTCGGTGCGGCGAGGGGCTGGTGAGGGAGTGATGGGCTTCGCATAGGCAAGACGTGAGCTAAGATGGTACTGGACGATCGAGGAGGCTTCGTGTAGTTGCCTCTACTATAAGCTTCACCTGTTGTCAGAGGTCGAGGATGATCGTCGACGAGGAAAGTAGGGGTTCTGTTAGTGTCGATTGAGTAAGGTGGTGTAGGACGAGGAAGGGTGTTGGGTCGACGTGCTCGGCTGAGTTCTGCTGAGCTGCAAGGTGAAGACAAGGATGTCCAGAGCTGGAGGTACCGACGGAGGAGTTTTGGTACTGGAAGAGGCTGGCTCGGTGGGGGGTTTGCAGGCAGCGGGGATTCGTGGGCAGGGAGGCTTGTTGGCGAGGCAAGCTTTGACTCTGGTTGTACTGGAGATGTTGGTCGGAGTTTGGGTGTGTAAGGAGGGGGGCGGAGTCGTAGAGTGATGCTCGACGGGAGGAGGCTAAGGGATATGCAACAATGTGAAGGAGGAGAAGAACATTGTGACATGTAGGGTTTTGAACAAGAGGGGGTTGGGAGTAGCTGGTTATGAGTTTAAGAAGGAGAAATGAGAAGATGGAGTAGTATGAGCTATGTTGGCTGGTAAGAAGAGAAGGAGAAGAGTTGCAGTGAGAAAATACCAATGGTGATTAGACACTGGGTCGGGTACATATTCTGCAGTAAGAGAGGGCTGTGAGTTGTTGGTTACAAAAATTTTGCATGAGAATGAATTTTTTTGATGGAGTTTAAAAGAAAATGGAATTTAAAGTAGTAATAAGATGAGAGCTATGCGTGATAGAAGAGAATTAGATTTCTTAGGCACATATATACATAAATATGGGGGATCGGTGGTTGTGTTTGCAGGATTATGGTGGATTGGATTTGAATAAATTTAGAATTAGGGTTAAGTATAGGTTTTGATAAGGGCATGGTGATACCGTGATAGTTTCAGATTAGGATTTTAATCCTAGTGATTAAGTTTAATTAAAAGATGAGCTTTTAATAGTTCCTATATATATATTTGTTTATTTTATATTTAACTAAGTACTATTTTTTTTAACCTTATATTTTAAGTAAAATAATTCTTCAATATCTTGTATTAGGTCCCTTATTTTATATTTGTTTTTACATTATTTACTTATAAGGTTTGTAAATATTAGACCTCTATTTACTAAAAATATTTCTTTATTTAGTTTATTTAATTATGATTTATATTACTATAGTTTTTATGCATTTAAATTCAATTTATTAACTAAAAGTGTATATCTATTTATTTATTCTTCTATTTTATTTAAATAAGATATTTTAGGCGAATACAAAACCCTTTCCTTTCCTCATAATACTCCCCTAGCCTTCGGCCATGGCAGAAAATAACCACCATCGTGATTGAGATTGAATCCTAAAAACGTTTCCTCTCCCTTCAGTCGGTTGGTAGGAGACGGAAAGGAATGGTTTCAATGGGTAAGGGGAGGGGGAGGGGGTTGGAAACACATGTAGGTTTGATTTGTTGAGGCGAGTGAGTGTGCGGTTGACGACATTGTCATTACAAAGAGAGATGCAACGGGTGGGCGAAGGATTATGTGGCAACTCCAACCACGTTCATGCTATGTGCCATGCCTATGGTGATTGTCGTGATGTCTATGACAAGAGTAGTTGGTGGAATGAAGAGGTGGAGAAGATGCTGCGTTAGCGGAGAAGATGCTGTGTTAGATATTCTTTTAGTTTTTTTTTAAAGCCTTTTAATGCCAGTATTTTATTGTATTCTTAAACAAAAATGTACTAAATAGGGGTACTTTAGTTATTTTTTATATGTAAACTAACAATTTGGACAAAAAATGACAGCAAGGGGAAGTCCAAAAAATAAAATAAAATAATGGTAGGGGTAATCTAAAAAGTTGTAAACCATAGGGGGGGTTTCCTGTAATTTCCCCTAAATGATATGTTAAACCATATCTCATATAAAGAAATCATTAAGTCATTTTTTTTCCTGAAAGAAAAAACTATGATGAACGTGGGCAAATTTCATTGTCGAGAACTCTTTAATATGGATTCCTTTAATGTTTTCATGTGAGTCCATCATTTTCCTTCTCGATTTCATATTGATTTTGCGATCCACTGGTAATTAAAATATGTTTTATTTTGGAATGTTTATGTAAGCAATCATGTTTTATTGGAATGTTTCATGTTAAGCTAAGCTATTGCTTGGATATAAATTTGAGGAAAGAACCATTAACAACATTTTTGGCAAAAAAGATTTTTTTTTCTTATGCACACAATAATTAAGAACTAAATTATTTGGGAAAAAATTGTTTAGATATTTGAAAAACTATGTTGCACGCAATACGAATATGATACAACACGATACAAACACGTAGACATAGTGACAACACCTATTTTGGACACGTTCTATTATATTTTGAAGCATTTGTGGCATGTCCGACATGACGTAAAGAGAGACATCTTTTAGGAGTTCTTGCTTTGCGCACCCCCCCCCCCCCCCTCTCCCTTTGTTTTGGTGCCCCAAAACGTTTTTGGTCGCCATGAAGTTTCGTCCAGGCTCATGCGGTGACTTGGTTGGACGTTTTTTTTTTATAAATCAGTTGGACTTGTTACTAAGGAATTACAAATGGGTGGGCCAGGAATTTAAGTATAATTATGTAATATCCTAGAGACTCAAAATTTTAATAATCCAATGGCTATTGACTAGAAGTAAAAAAGATTGTGTTTGAAAATTAAAACTTAATTACAACAAAAATTATTTGACCAAAGAATATTTAGCAACCTAAACAAACAACTTTTCTGCGTCCTTTTATCTTAATCTTTTGACTTTAGTCGTTGCTTTTATATGTACCTTATGATCCATGAGACCATGCTTTATTATTTAGTTTTACTTCTAGCATTTAGTACAATATAATGAATATTGAGACTATAAAATGCTAAGGTTTAGTTTTATTAATTAATTTGAGTTTTAGCATGAGAGATAAGATTTACATAATGTTTACAGGGAGGGTACTATTAGAGCGTCTTGACCCCGTCCCGTCCTTCTAATTTTAGCTGTGTTCTAAATGCGGTTGTGTTCTAAATGCGGTCGAGGCGGCCGCCCTTCGCACCGCTTTTGACGTTAATGGTGGTTTGGCGGCATAGGCGGACGTCTAGGCGGAGCAATACCTGACTAGATGTTTTAGCAAAAACAATTTTGCAAGCATTATGGACCTATGGTTCACTTTTACAAGACTGAAACTAAATAAATCTTTGTTCTACAACTTAGTTGTGCATAAAATACCCTTAAAACATACATGTTATGCAAAAAACTGTGGTAAAATAGTAAAAAATGTTTAAAATGTATCAAATGCCTAGGCAGTAGGTGGACCCTCTCCGTCGCGCACCTGATTTGATAACAATAAATCTTTGAGGTTGAGGAGAGATCGCAGGAAGGAACTATTAGGTGACCCCACCTGATTTGATAACAATAAACTGAATGCTTAGTGGGTGTTTGGAAGTATGGAGGAACATGGATCTGTTGACCAGAGTTCCATTAGTTACTGTCTGTTTCAGTACAAATAGTTGAAGTTTGATTTCTAATGTATAATGGAAGAGTGATGACAGGATAGGAATTCTTATGTGAGCCCCTTATCAAGGAGATTCAAATTCAGGATACATTGGAATCTTTCTGAATATTACCATCTAATACGGACCCATGACTTTCAGAAAGATTATAGAAGAATCGATCAAGATGTGAAGATATACATGAGATTGCCACCCAAACCTCTGATTTCATGTATATGATAGGAAGTTTTTTAGCTTGCATTGTAAACTTTGAGATTGGATTCTTCTTTCTAGGGAACCAAAGCTTCTCTTGCACAGATCTGCCCTACATCCAATAGATACTTCTGTGATTAATGCCTCCCTCCTCCCTGTCACGTCCCGATCTTCGATAAGTCGGCACCGGACGTGTTGTCGTACAAGTCTAAGTTGCACTTGTACAAAGCACGATCTTATACAATAACAAAATAAATTGAATCGAGAGTAAAGTAGCAGAACTTTAATGCAGAAACTAAATAAACACAATAAGACAAGGACATATATATTTTTTATTGATGCATTGCAGCAGAATACAAATACGAAGAGGGACTCTCACGTACCAACTCAAAATGCCAAACTTGGCTTACAATTTTCGAAACTGAAAAGAATTACAAGACTTCGTTTCATACATTACTTCCTTTTATAAAAAAAAACTTCTGATCTACTTCCAAAGGATAGGGGTCTTCTACCGCCTCAACAAGTCCAGCAGGATATCCAACACATGTGGAGGTGGGGGTTAGTACATTTGGGGAATGCATTGGTGAGCGACCAAAACTACACTCAACTGAAAGCAGTTACTAAATAATTATGTGAGAAAACCTTATTTTAACGATGATCTTTCTACTTTTACCTACTTTCATTCATGCCAACACAGATCAAGAGTCATATTTCATTTTCAAAAACCTTTATCAAAAGCAGTATTTCCTTCTTTTATTCATTCAAAACAGTAGAGACAATTCCATAATAATCATTTTTTCTATTTTTAACAAAAGCAACTTCTTAAGCCAAATTATTCCTTACATTATAGCAGAATTTCATTTAAATCACATTCCGTTTTAGGATAATTTATAATGAGAAACATAAAACATAAAACATAAAAACATAAAACATAAAACATTACTTATACAATGATTCTTACCCACTGTCGACTCTCCATCCTTGCAACAAACAAGTTAGGAAAGATGTGTGTGTGTGTATAGTTTTCTGTTCGTCTTTGCATCAAAGGCTTGCAATAATATTATCCCTAATATGCGATCTAACTACATGATGGTCCATGGACAACTTTCCTTGATTAGAAGTTGGGATGTACAAGCTCATCTCTCTAATAGACATGACTATTCCTGATCGCTAGGACGTACAAGTCTCATAGTGTCTCATTCTCTCCTAAGTCGATACGATCCCGGTGCCCTGAAAATTGATAGAGAGACTATATCTTGTGCACAAGTTGTCTGAGACCAATGTATGATATGCAATATCTATCAAATAAAACAATGCAATACAATAGCTAAGTGCCAAACAAACATTCTTTCATTCTTCCTTTCAAATGATAGAGCCGTAGCTTTGTTCTTCCTTTCTTTCATTTTGATGGCCAAGCCGTGTTCTTCCTTTCTTTCTTACGTACCATTTCTTACAAACAATATAAGGATTCTATACACTTCTATCTTTGCAGCATATAATAAAGGACAATCAATCATTCTTTCTATGCAATATAATATTAGTTTTTTTCAATTTAGTCAGTAGTTGATCACTCGAGCATGCAATTCTATCCATTTAACATCACACGATAAGGGAACATACAGTCATTCTTTTGTTAACATGCATAGCAACGGTTCTTTCAGCATACAATAAGGGGTCTATGAAATCTTTCCATCTTTATTTAACAAGCATGACAACAATTCTTCAAGGGTATTCATAGTTTAACTTAAATATGCATTTTTTCTCTTTTTAGTAGCATACGGTACATAGTATAAGCAATCATTTTGTCTTATCTTTTCTAGCAGTAAAGCATATATTTATTTTCTATGGATTCATTATTAATCGTGAAAGAATCAGAAAGTGAAGTTTTGTCCACTCACCCATAATGAAACGTCTTCCTGTTCCAACAATAGAGCTCTTACTGAAGGATTTTCTTACTTGAGCCAGCAAACCGATATCGATATGAATATATAATGCCATCACTAGGAGCAGGGTATTATAAATACTCCACTGGAAAAAGTTTCGTCCTCGAAACTTAGAAAATAAACTTACCAATATTTCAAGTATCGATGGTCCCAGTGTTCTAAATGGCGGTTGAGGTGATCGCGTAGACGGTCTCTCTCCGCACCGCTTTTGCGGTAGGTGGTAGAGTAGGCGGCCAATGTAGGTTTGACGGTGTAGGCGGAGCAATACCTAACAAGATGTTTTGGCGAAAAGGTTTTTTTAAGCATTATGGGCATATGGTTCACTTTTACAAAACTAAAACTTCATAAATCTTCTTTCTACAACTTAGTTATGCATGGATACCCTTAAAATATGCATATTATGCAAAAAAACAATAGTAAAATAGTAAAAAAAAGTCCAAAATGTATCAACCGTCTAGGCGGCGCCTAGATGGTGCCTAGGCGGTAGGCAGACTCTCTCCGCCGCACACCTACCTAATGTCATTTATAACCTTGGATGATCCTCTTCCCAGCGCGCTATCTCCAATTGTAGAGAATAATTGTTGTGTTTTTTATTGATGGGCTACTCAAGTACTTATAGGGAGTCTAGCTCCTCTTCATATTACATTTTCCAATGTGGGACTAAATCCCTTATTAGTTCTCAACACTCCCCCTCAAGATGGGCGATAGATATTAATCATTCTCATCTTGTTACATAGCTTCGACAGACTTACTGAACTAAGACCCTTAGTCAGACAGTCTGCCACTTGTTCTTCTGAGCGAACATGATCAATCTTCAGTATCCCTTGTTCCAGTTTTTCTTTGATGAAGAATCAATCGATTTCGATGTGCTTCGTTCTATCGTGCTGAACTGGATTGTTAGCTATACTTATTGCAGCTTGACTATCGCTCAGAAGACGTAATGGTACTCCCTTGTCCAGCTTCAACTCTGTCAGCAATGCTTTCACCCACAGCAACTCCGACACTCCTAAAGCCATTGCTCTGTATTCTGCTTCAGCTGTAGACCGTGCTACCATAGACTGTTTCTTGCTTCTCCATGAGACCAAGTTTCCTCCTACAAAGACACAATATCCCGTGGTAGACCTTCTATCGTCTATGCAGCTTGCCCAGTCTGCATCTCAGTATCCCTCAACTTCTATACATCCATTCTTCTTGAACCATAGCCCTTTTTTCGGCGTCCCTTTCAGATATCTCAAGATCTGAAATACTGCATCCATATGACCCGTTCTTGGATCATGCATGTAGCGACTTACTACACTCACCGCAAATGAAATATCAGGGCGAGTGTGTCCCAGATAATCAATCTCCCTACAAGTCGTTGATATCTTTCACGACCAACTGGCTCTCCTGCTTCTGCTCCCAACTTACACTTCTGGTCAATTGGAGTGACTACAGCTTTGCATCCCAGCATCCCCGTCTCCTTCAGCAGATCTAGTGTGTATTTTCTCTGTGGGAGAACAATTCCTTGTTCGCCTTCACACACCTCGATACCTAGAAAGTACCTCATCGCTCCTAGATCCTTCACTTCGAACTCCTTCACGAGTTTTGACTTCAGCTTAGCAATCTCGGCTTCATCATTACCTGTGATTACTATATCATCCATGTATACAACAAGTATAGTGATATGGCCTCTTGCATGCTGAAGAAAGACCATATGATCTGCATTTGCTTGATAGTATCCCATGCCTGTAACAGCCTTTCTGAATCTGTCAAACCAGGCTCGAGGAGATTGCTTGAGTCCATATAGCGACTTCTTTAGTTTGCACACTTTTCCATGCGACGTCTCTCCGTCTGATTCTATAGCATAGCACCCTGACGGGAGTTCCATGTACACTTCTTCTTGTAGGTCCCCATGGAGAAAGGTATTCTTCACATCTAATAGGTATAGCTTCCACCCATAGTTTGCTGCAATAGAGACCAGAGTCTTTACGGTGCTCATTTTCGCTACTGGAGCAAACGTCTCATCATAGTCGAGGTCATATGATTGTGTGTATCCCTTTGCAACCAACCTTGTCTTGTATCGTTCCACCTTTCCTTCTGACGTCTCCTTTACTGTGTCACCCATTTGTATCCCACAGTTTTCTTCTCTTTGGATAATGGAACCAGCTTCCACGTCTTATTTTTTTCCAGTGCCCCAAGTTCTTCCATCATCGCAGCTTTCCACCTTGGATCTTTCTTTGCTTCCTGCCAACTTTTGGGCAACGAAGTAGAGTCTAATGATGCGATAAAGGCTCGATAATTCGAAAAAATATTAGAATAAGACAGGTAATTGACAATATCATGTTCATAATCATCAAAACGACTAGGAGCCTTACCCGCATTGATGCGAGAAGATCTTCTTAAGGGAGCAATAGGTGGTGGAGAGATCATACCATCAGAGTCAGAGAGATCCGCATCAGAATCAGATTGATTCTGTGCGGGGGCAACATCTTCAAGAGTTGGAGCAGGAGTAGACGAGGGACTTGGTACAGAAGGCACAGGGCACGGTACAGGCACGGTACTGGACTTCTCCTGTCTCCTTCTGTAGACTTGGAGCTCCTTTTCCATTGTCTGCTGCTCCCCCTGTTTAACATATGTATCTTCTTCATCTTCTGTATCGGAGTCACTGCTTTCTCCCCCTTTCGTCCAGTTTTCCACGACCGGACATGGGACCGATCCGACTACCACAGATGGGTTTATTTTCTCCCCCTCACATCTAACACCCTCTGTGTTAGGTGTGTCACCAAACGCTGAACCGTCATCCGAACCATAATATGGTTCCAGTTCTCTGAATGTAACGTCCATGCTTACAAACATCTTCTGCTCAACTGGGCTCCAATATGCGTATCCCTTCTGAGTTGTTGTGTACCCGACAAAGACACATTTGACCGCTCTAGGATCCAGTTTGCCAACTCCTGGCCTATTATCCTGGACAAAACATACACACCCAAATACTTTCGGTGGAACAGTGTACGTGGTTGCACCAGTAAGCATCTCCAACGGTGTCTTCCAGTCCAATATCTGAGATGGCATTCTGTTGATGAGATAAGATGCCGTTAACACCGCCTGCCCCCATAAGTGTTTCGGGACATTCATAGCCAGTATCATCGTCCGTGCGACCTCCAGCAGGTATCTGTTCTTCCGTTCGGCCACACCATTTTATGCCGGTGTATAGGCACATGAAGTTTGGTGTAGTATTCCATGAATGGATAAATACTCAGCAACCTTCTTATTTGTATACTCCGTCCCATTGTCAGACCGTAAGCACTTAATTTTAGTGTCATATTGAGTTTCTACCCGGCGATGAAAGTTGCGAAACGCCTCAAAGACGTCACTTTTATTCTTCATAAGGTACACCCATATCACGCGAGTATAACAATCAATAAAAGTGACGAACCATCGAAAACCGTTAATACCGGTTGTAGGACAAGGACCCCATACGTCCGAATGTATCATATCAAATGCAGCCGAACTTCTACTACCGGAACTCACATACGTGCTTCTGGTATGTTTATCCGACTCACAAGCATGACAAAATAACTTCTCCTTATCAGCCCTTTGGTATAAGGACGGATACATGCGACTAATAACTTTAAAAGAAGAATGACCGATACGCTGGTGGTGGAGTAGCAATTCATCTTCTACACTGCGTCGTGAATCTGCCGGTGGTGTGTCTGCTACCAGAGATGCCAATGCTTTGTCCAGTCCAGTCCTGTCCAAGTACCACAGCCCCTTATGCCATGTGCCAGTCCCTAGTCGTCGTCCTGTCCCCTTCTCCTGAAAGGTGTGAAACCCATTATTTTGTAATTAATTATTAATTAGAGTTTAGTATTATTATTATTAGCATTTTCTAAAAATTATTATTATTAAATATTTTTGAGTGAAAAGAATTTCGAAAAAAAAATATTAATAACAAGGATCTTTGATTTTCGGACCCAGACCCGAGTCCGAGCCCAAACCCAGGCCTGAGCCCAATTCTATTCTTTTAGATTCTGGTTTTTGACTTGGTTTTATTAATTAAATATATATATATATATATATATATATATATATATATATATATATATATAATAACGTTGGCTGGTCCCGTAGGACCAGCACCCCACCTGCAGACTTTTTCCTTCCCACTACCTATTCTTCCTCCCTTAATCCACGCTCACCACACGTTACTCATACTCCATCACCCCTTTATTTAGTTCCCACTTCTCCCACACTCTTACGAATTCACAGAAGGCCATTTCCCTCATAACTCCTTCTCTAACTCCCCCTCACCAAACCCATTTCTCACCATTCCCACCAAACCCCCTTCCACACCAGTGAACCCACGCCCCTCCTCGGCTGTCACCCCCGCCGGCGCCCTCTCCCCCGAGTTCGGCCGACCACCGAAGTCCGGCCACCCTCTGCGCCGCTTCCTCCGCGCTGTTCCGGCCAAGCGCCGCCCTAGCGCACCAGCGCACTCCAGCGCCCCCTGCGCCGCCACCCGCCGGCTCCCCGCGGGTCCGCCCGACCAGCGCGCCCCTTTCGGAACTCCTCCGGCGACCACCTTCGCGGCCGAGTTCCCTGGCCACGCCCCGTGCGGCCACACCCCTCTGTTAGCGCCTCTCCCTCAGCGCTCTTCGTGCCCTCCGGCGAACCCGACAGCGTTGCTCTGCCGGTCAGCGCTGCCCCGAGCTCACTTTTCTTTGGCGAGTCTTCCCTGTTAGTTCTGTCGTGCCCTAATTTCTGGCTTCTTCGTTATTTTCGACGTTGCTGCGGATTCAGCGTGGTTTTCGGGAATACGTTGCTGTTCTGGACTATTCTTTCTATTTATCATCTGAGAGCTCTAGCCGAGCAATCCGAGGTATAACGCCCTGTCCCGTTATTTTATTATTATTTGTCGATGATGAAATGGTCCCCGGTTCCCTTTGGGAATTCGATATTAGCGACGTCGTAATTTTCCGGGACTTTCGGAAAGGTCCCGTAAATTGTTTTGGATTCCCGGAATATTTCGGGAATGGTTTTTGGTATGGTTTAGTTTCTGGAAATTTCCGGGAACGTGCTGTGACTTGTGGATTTGGAATCGGACTTCCGAAATTATTTCGGGTCGTCCCGATTACGCTGTGGATTGGTTGTGGATATTTTATATATATAAAATGCGGATTTTTCCCTGGTTTGGGACTTGCAGGAATTATCGGCGCCATTCTTCCCAATTTTTGGGTTGACCAAAAACAAAGGAGATGTTGCCCGATTTTTTCGTAAATCCCGAATTATTTTCAAAATGAATTTAAAATGATTTTCGGAATTTATTTGATATTTATTTTTGGGTGACGACCGTACCGGTCAATGGACCCGGCTAAGTGCAAACGATACCGGCCCCGCCCGGACGTTGAGGCAATTAGCCAGATGAGGATCGGACCATTATCTGAGACTTATGATTTATCATTATTTTATTATTTATTTTTGTTTACATTTATTTAATATTTTCAGTTAGGACTAACGGCAGTTTATTCTTATTTCAATTTATGTAAATAAATTGTAGTGGGCATAAGCCCAGCTGGCTGGTCTGTGACTGTAATAGCTTAGATTTCTTGTCTTTCTGGTTTTACGAGTTTTAATGTTTAACGATTAAAATGATTAAAAAGTATTTTTCGTATGAAAATTTATTATTATTTTCTCACTTAAAATTGACGAGTTTAATATTAAATAAAAATCACGTATTTCTCACTAAAATAAGAAAATTAGTTTTATATTATATTTTATAAAAATTACCAAGTTTTCATAAATAACCTGGCAGCGACGTTGATTTCCCAAAATTCAAAATTTAATAATCATTTTTCCCTCGTATTAAATCAACGCACTAATAACCGTGTTTTCTGTGTTTGATTAATTAAATAACTAAAAATTGGACTAGGACGCAAATAGAGATTCCAACTAGCATAGCTAAGTTGGTTGACCTGAAAGCTGAGTTTATCTCTCGAATGTAGGAATTCGAGGACAACTCTAAACTTCCCGTCTCGGAGTCGTCCACCTCTCCAGTCATTTTCCTGAGGCAAGTATAGTTTGTGTTAGTTTACAGTTATTTACTTAATCGTTTTACTGCATGTCTAAACCACGACTCAAACACGAAACTCTATTGTACTGTAACTACTGGGGACTGGGGAATAGCGTAATGATTATGACCACTACTGTAACAAAACCCATTATCCCTCCTGTAACAAACCCAAGCCGGTCATATGTCATTACCTGTTCAAATCACTGTTTTCTACTGTAACAAACCTGTTTTAAAACTGTTTAGAACTGCATGATTCTATTTCTTATTTAACTGTTTAAAAATTAGCATGAATTGTACTTTGCTCCCTCCTGACTGGAGATATTTTTAGGCAATGTTGAGGATGCTGAGCTGTGTTACAACAGCTATTACGACCCTGAGTTGTACCCCGTTGTGCTGCCAGAGTCCCCGCAGGAGGACAATGGAACTGAGGCTGATAGATAGATTTTCCCTTTTCTGTATTTTGTTTATTTCAAATTCTGTATTTCATTTCAGAACAATTTCATTTGTATTTAAATTTCAGTTTAATAAAGTTTATTTCCGAAGTTGAGTTGTGACAAATAGTTGTGTTGTTGTAATGGTTACCTGCTACTGAACAGCTTACTGCCGCCGTCTCAACAACGGTGCAGGCTGGGTATGATCCGACTAGACCCAGATTATTGGGATCGGGTCGTGACATGTTTTCAGTGGTGGCCCATGCAGGTCGTACAACAACTTAGGAAAACATACCTAGAAACAACTAGAACACTAGAACATTGATTTGTCACGATATAGGACCGATTTATATACATAAATATTTTTGTTTGATTATAGACTGGTAGGATACCTTGCTTATGTATGTACCCTAAACCTTCCAGATCATGTCCAAAGGAAAGACTACTAGATCCGGCCCTGCTGACGATGAGGTGTCATCAACTGATCACATCCCTTCTCAAGCACGCCGGGACCCACCTCCCTTGCAGCTGACAGACCGTCCTCATGCTGCACCAGCCCCCCGGCCCGTTTACGCTTCCACAGCGCAAGCGGCAGAACCGGCACAATCCCGGGCTGAGATGCAGATCCCTGCGGTAGTGCCCGCACCAGCTGCACCACCAGTGCCCGTGGATCCCACTGACCTAGTGGGAATGCTACGAGGAGTGCTTGAAGCACAGAGAGCTCAAGCAGAAGCCCACAGAGAGCAGACTGCTGCCCAAGCTGAAGCCCATCGCGAGCAGACCGCGATTATGAGAGAAGGCATGGAGAATGCCCACAACGTGGCTGTGGCTGCCCTCGAGAGAGGAGGAACCACTTCATCAGGGCCACGACCTGCCAAGGTAAGCATGATTCAGGAGTTAATTATATTTCTTTAAAGGCCATTCTTTTGATTAGAGGCGTATTATTGCATGAAGGTGGGAGACATAGAAAGCTTTAAGAAGCAAGACCCTCGACCTTTCAAAGGAACCGAGGGTATCATCTACGCCGATGAATGGCTAGACCATATGGAGCGTCTCCTGAGCGTCGCTCGACTCCCGAAGGACCTTAAGACGGAAGCTGTAGGACTCCAACTACAGGATGTGGCGAGCATCTGGTATCAGAATGAACCCCGACTCCAGGACAAGCAGCTCGACTGGGACACTTTCAAGAAGCTGTTCCGCAGGAAGTTCTTCCCGACATCGGAGATGCGGGAAATGGAGAGGCAATTCCAGAACTTGAAGCAGGGAAACATGACGGTCAGCGAGTATGCGGCAGAGTTAGGCCGACTAAGCCGCTTTGCCCAGAACCTGGTAGCTGACCCCAAGGATCGTGCTGAGCGATTCAGGTATGGCTTACGAGAAGAGATTCGCACCCCTGTGATCGCAGGTGGCGCTAAGACCTATGAGAGGATCCTGATCCGAGCTCAGGACGTGGAGAAGAGCCAACCTTCTCGATCCAAGAGGGAGTACCCTGGAACTAGCAACTTCCAGGGTAATCAGAAGAGGCCCAACAACAACAACAACAGGCCCTCGTACTACCAGCAACTTCATCATCAGGCGAGGACCAATGACCGGGCACACCAGAAGCAGATCCCTGTCTGCGACTATTGCAAGAGACCGGGCCACCAGTCGAACATCTGCAGGAAGAGGCTAGGTCACTGCCTAGTCTGTGGGTCTGCCACCCACCAAGTGAAGGACTGCCCCATGTCAGGCCACCGGCCAGGAACCAACCAGCAGAGAGCTCCCCTACCTACTCAGCAACAACAGTTTGGACAGCACCAGCAGAAGACTGGGCGAGCTTTTGTCCTAGCAGCTGATGAGCAGGAGCCAGAGCAGGAACCCACCGCAGATGTCATCACAGGTTCCATTTATGTGTTTTCACATCCTGCTCTAGCATTATTTGATTCGGGTGCATCACATAGTTTCATATCATCCAAGTTTATATTTGCACACCACATAGATTCGGGACTTAGCAAGGTGATTAGTAGGGTTATGACCGGAGGTGGACCTATACCTATCACTGAGGCTTGTAATTGTCCCATAACCATCTCTGGCCATCAGTTTTCAACACCTTTACTATGATGTAGTCCTAGGGATGGACTGGTTAAGTGAACAGCATGCGCTGATTGATTGTCACCGAGGTTGTGTAATCTTTAGCCCACCAGGAGAACCGGAGTTTGTAATCTCTCGGGCTCCGAAAGATATGAAGAGTATTTCCTACTCCTCTATCACCGAAGAACCCGGGCCTCCTCACCCTATCATTGCGGAATTTATGGATGTCTTTCCAGATAATCTTCCAGGATTGCCGCCAGATCGAGGTGTGGAATTCACTATCGATCTAGTACCCGGCTCTTCCCCTATTTCTCGGGGATGCTATAGAGTCAACCCCAAGGAGGCTAAGGAGATGAAGGATCAGATCGACGAGCTGAAGTCGCAAGGATTTATCAGAGACGGAGCTTCACCCTGGGGAGCACCAGTTTTGTTCGTGCCCAAGAAGGATGGAACTGTGCGGATGTGCATTGACTACCGGGCGCTGAACAACATCACCATCAAGAACAAGTACCCCCTGCCCCGGATCGACGACCTGTTTGATCAACTGAGCGGAGCCAAGGTATTTTCAAAGATAGATCTCAGATCAGGCTACCATCAAATCAAGGTCAGGAAGGAGGATATTCCCAAGACGGCGTTCAACACCAAGTATGGACAATTTGAATTCTTGGTCATACCGTTTGGACTGACAAATGCTCCTGCGGTATTCATGAACCTCATGAACAAGGTTTTCCATGAGTATCTGGATCAGTTTGTTGTTGTCTTTATTGATGACATACTGATCTACTCGAAGACGGAGGAAGAGCATGAAGAGCACTTGAGGAAAGTGCTGAGTACCTTGAGGAAGGAGAAGCTCTATGGTAAGCTATCCAAATGTGAATTCTTTTTAGACAAGGTGGAATTTTTGGGCCATGTTGTCACAGGAAAAGGAATTTCGGTGGATCCAAAGAAGATAGCTGCTATTGAGAAGTGGACTGCACCAAGCTCGGTTGCAGAGATCAGGAGCTTTTTGGGACTAGCTGGCTACTACCGGAAGTTCGTGAAGGATTTCTCCAAGATTGCGGAGCCAATGACGAAGCTTACCAGGAAGAACGAGGAGTTCATATGGTCTGAAGCGTGCCAGTCAGCTTTTGAGGAACTGAAGAAGAGGCTCACAACTGCGCCGATACTTGCGCTACCTGCAGGTACCGGTGGTTTCTCAATCTATAGTGATGCTTCCGGAAAAGGACTGGGCTGCGTTCTTCAACAACACGGGAAAGTGATTGCCTATGCATCTAGACAATTGCGGACTCATGAGAAGAACTACCCCACACATGACTTGGAGTTTGCAGCGGTGATTTTTGCTTTGAAGCTATGGAAGCACTACCTGTATGGAGAGAGAGTGGAAATATTTACGGACCACAAAAGTCTGAAATATGTTTTCACTCAGAAGGAGCTGAACATGAGACAAAGACGATGGCTGGAGCTAATGAAGGATTTTGATATCAACCTGCAGTACCATCCGGGTAAGGCTAATGTTGTTGCAGATGCACTTAGTCGATACCCAATGGCGATGTTCTTGACCAAGGAGCGCCATTTGCTGGAGGACATGGAGAAGCTTGGATTGGAAATTGTACTGCCCGAGGAGGAAATGAAGAAGCTTGGAAGAGAAGTCATCGTACCAGGAGCTGAATTATCATTGATGCAGTTGCAAGTGCGTTCGAGTCTTATGGACAAGATCAAGGAGACACAATTCCAAGACGAGACGCTTTGCAAACTCAGAGACCAAGTGTTAGCAGGAACACTGGAAGGATTCGCAATCGCCAGCGACGGAGCATTGAAGAATGGTACGAGGCTGTGCGTACCAACTGGCGAACTAAGGAACGAGCTGATGCAAGAAGCGCACCAGTCGCAGTATTCTATACACCCTGGAGCCAACAAGATGTACCGGGATATGCGGACTATAGTATGGTGGTACGGAATGAAGGACGTATCCAGGTATGTGGCTAGATGTTTAATTTGTCAGCAAGTTAAAGCCAGCAGGCAGAGACCAGCAGGATTATTGCAGCCGCTTGACATTCCGGAGTGGAAATGGGAGCACATAACGATGGATTTTGTATCGGGACTGCCTCGATCCCAAGGAGGGAAGGATGCCATCTGGGTTATAGTGGACCGACTGACGAAGTCAGCTCACTTTATCCCTTTCAAGGTTGGTTTATCCACCGAGAAGTTGGCAGCACTGTACATGCGACACATCTACCGGATTCATGGAGTTCCGGTAAGTATCGTATCTGACAGAGATACCAGATTTACATCTCACTTTTGGAAGAGTTTGCATGACAGCTTGGGAACCCAACTGAAGTTCAGCACCGCCTACCACCCTCAGACTGACGGGCAATCGGAGAGAACCATCCAGACGCTAGAAGATATGCTGAGATCCTGCGTCCTGGAATTTGGAGGGTCTTGGGAAGACCATTTGCACTTGGTAGAGTTCTCTTACAACAACAGCTACCAAGCTAGCATCGGGATGACACCGTTCGAGGCACTCTATGGACGTCGTTGCCGCACCCCTCTTGCCTGGGACGACGTCGGAGAATGAGTGTTGCTTGGACCTGAGATGGTGACCGAAGCAGCAGAGAAGGTGAGAATGATTAGAGACAAGCTCCGGATAGTCCAAGACAGACAGAAGCATTGGGCCGACTGCAGCAGACGGCCTTTGGAGTTTGAAGCAGGTGACAGTGTATTTGTGAAGATCTCGCCTACCAGAGGAACAATTCGTTTCGGCAGAGCAGAAAAGTTAAGCCCCAGGTATATTGGTCCATTTGAAATACTTAACAGGATTGGAGAAGTGGCTTATCGGGTGGCTCTACCCCCAAGTCTCGAAGGCGTCCATAACGTCTTCCACGTCTCGCAGCTGAGACGCTACATCCCGGACCCGAGCCATATCTTGGACCATTCAGAGCTGGAGATTGGACCCAGCCTCACAGTGCCGGAGAAACCAGTGGCAATTTTGGACCGAGGCGAGAAGAGGACCAGGAACACCGTGACGCCAATAGTCAGAGTGATGTGACGGCACAACTCACCAGGCGAGCGACCTGGGAGCGAGAAGATCAGATGCGGGAGCAGTACCCGTACCTGTTTGAGACTTGAGGTAATCCCTAACCTTACTTTAATTTCGAGGACGAAATTTTCTAAGGAGGAAAGATTGTGAAACCCATTATTTTGTAATTAATTATTAATTAGAGTTTAGTATTATTATTATTAGCATTTTCTAAAAATTATTATTATTAATATTATTATTAAATATTTTTGAGTGAAAAGAATTTCGAAAAAAAAATATTAATAACAAGGATCTTTGATTTTCGGACCCAGACCCGAGTCCGAGCCCAGACCCAGGCCTGAGCCCAATTCCATTCTTTTAGATTCTGGTTTTTGACTTGGTTTTTATTAATTAAAATATATATATATATATATATATATATATATATATATATATATATATATATATATATATATAATAACGTTGGCTGGTCCCGTAGGACCAGCACCCCACCTGCAGACTTTTTCCTTCCCACTACCTATTCTTCCTCCCTTAATCCACGCTCACCACACGTCACTCACACTCCATCACCCCTTTATTTAGTTCCTACTTCTCCCACACTCTTACGAATTCACAGAAGGCCATTTCCCTCATAACTCCTTCTCTAACTCCCCCTCACCAAACCCATTTCTCACCGTTCCCACCAAACCCCCTTCCACACCAGTGAACCCACGCCCCTCCTCGGCCGTCACCCCCGCCGGCGCCCTCTCCCCCGAGTTCGGCCGACCATCGAAGTCCGGCCACCTTCTGCGCCGCTTCCTCCGCGCTGTTCCGGCCAAGCGCCGCCCTAGCGCACCAGCGCACTCCAGCGCCCCCTGCGCCGCCACCCGCCGGCTCCCCGCGGGTCCGCCCGACCAGCGCGCCCCTTTCGGAACTCCTCCGGCGACCACCTTCGCGGCCGAGTTCCCTGGCCACGCCCCGTGCGGCCACACCCCTCTGTTAGCGCCTCTCCCTCAGCGCTCTTCGCGCCCTCCGGCGAACCCGACAGCGTTGCTCTGCCGGTCAGCACTGCCCCGAGCTCACTTTTCTTTGGCGAGTCTTCCCTGTTAGTTCTGTCGTGCCCTAATTTCTGGCTTCTTCGTTATTTTCGACGTTGCTGCGGATTCAGCGTGGTTTTCGGGAATACGTTGCTGTTCTGGACTATTCTTTCTTTCTATTTATCATTTGAGAGCTCTAGCCGAGTAATCCGAGGTATAACGCCCTGTCCCATTATTTTATTATTATTTGTTGATGATGAAATGGTCCCCAGTTCCCTTTGGGAATTCGGTATTGGCAACGTAATTTTCTGGGACTTTCGGAAAGGTCCCGTGAATTGTTTTGGATTCCCGGAATATTTCGGGAATGGTTTTTGGTATGTTTTAGTTTCTGGAAATTTTCGGGAACGTGCTGTGACTTGTGGATTTGGAATCGGACTTCCGAAATTATTTCGGGTCGTCCCGATTACGCTGTGGATTGGTTGTGGATATTTTATATATATAAAATGCGGATTTTTCCCTGGTTTGGGACTTGCAGGAATTATCGGCGCCATTTTTTCCAATTTTTGGGTTGACCAAAAACAAAGGAGATGCTGCCCGATTTTTTCGTAAATCCCGAATTATTTTCAAAATGAATTTAAAATAATTTTCGGAATTTATTTAATATTTATTTTTGGGTGACGACCGTACCGGTCAATGGACCCGGCTAAGTGCAAACGATACCGGCCCCGCCCGGACGTTGAGGCAATTAGCCAGATGAGGATCGGACCATTATCTGAGACTTATGATTTATCATTATTTTATTATTTATTTTTGTTTACATTTATTTAATATTTTCAGTTAGGACTAACGGCAGTTTATTCTTATTTCAATTTATGTAAATAAATTGTAATGGGCATAAGTCCAGCTGGCTGGTCTGTGACTGTAATAGCTTAGATTTCTTGTCTTTCTGGTTTTACGAGTTTTAATGTTTAACGATTAAAATGATTAAAAAGTATTTTTCGTATGAAAATTTATTATTATTTTCTCACTTAAAATTGACGAGTTTAATATTAAATAAAAATCACGTATTTCTCACTAAAATAAGAAAATTAGTTTTATATTATATTTTATAAAAATTACCAAGTTTTCATAAATAACCTGGCAGCGACGTTGATTTCCCAAAATTCAAAATTTAATAATCATTTTTCCCTCGTATTAAATCAACGCACTAATAACCGTGTTTTCTGTGTTTGATTAATTAAATAACTAAAAATTGGACTAGGACGCAAATAGAGATTACAACTAGCATAGCTAAGTTGGTTGACCTGAAAGCTGAGTTTATCTCTCGAATGTAGGAATTCGAGGACAACTCTAAACTTCCCGTCTCGGAGTCGTCCACCTCTCCAGTCATTTTCCTGAGGCAAGTATAGTTTGTGTTAGTTTACAGTTATTTACTTAATCGTTTTACTGCATGTCTAAACCACGACTCAAACACGAAACTCTATTGTACTGTAACTACTGGGGACTGGGGAATAGCGTAATGATTATGACCACTACTGTAACAAAACCCATTATCCCTCCTGTAACAAACCCAAGCCGGTCATATGTCATTACCTGTTCAAATCACTGTTTTCTACTGTAACAAACCTGTTTTAAAACTGTTTAGAACTGCATGATTCTATTTCTTATTTAACTGTTTAAAAATTAGCATGAATTGTACTTTGCTCCCTCCTGACTGGAGATATATTTTTAGGCAATGTTGAGGATGCTGAGCTGTGTTACAACAGCTATTACGACCCTGAGTTGTACCCCGTTGTGCTGCCAGAGTCCCCGCAGGAGGACAATGGAACTGAGGCTGATAGATAGATTTTTCCTTTTCTGCATTTTGTTTATTTCAAATTCTGTATTTCATTTCAGAACAATTTCATTTGTATTTAAATTTCAGTTTAATAAAGTTTATTTCCGAAGTTGAGTTGTGACAAATAGTTGTGTTGTTGTAATGGTTACCTGCTACTGAACAGCTTACTGCCGCCGTCTCAACAACGGTGCAGGCTGGGCATGATCCGACTAGACCCAGATTATTGGGATCGGGTCGTGACAAAAGGTCACCGTAGGAATGTCAAAGGAAACAGTACAGTTCAGATCTAGAATAATGGCACTAATAGAAAGAAGATTGACAGAAAAAGATGGAACATGTAAGACATTGGTGAGAGTGAGAGAAGGGGTGCATGCGACAGTGCCTTTATCCATGACAGGGCTGGAGTTACCATCAGCAGTCTGAATGCTCTCCGGCGTCGGTAGGTGAGTATAGTCCTGGAACTCACCGCGGGACCCCGTAACATGGCGAGATGCCCCAGAGTCCATAATCCAACCTGGTTGGTGGGCAACTGCTGCAAGAGCACGCTCAGGAATACCTGTGCTGGTTTGGGCAAAGTAAGTGATATGGTCCCCCGAGGTAGATGACGCCCCATGACTGCCGTCCGAACCCAACTTCGTGCTGCATAACCTCGCGAGGAACTCCTTCTCAAGAGGGGTTAACGCAGTCAGGTGATTATCTCCCTCTTCCTCCGCCAGATTAGCTTTGTGTCCTCCATAATAATTTCTCCTTCTACCAGTATAACCGCCTCTACCACCTCGACGTCCTTCTCGGCCCCGTCCACGATCACTCGACTGACTTTGCAGGGATTTTGGACAAAATCTGATGTAATGTCCTGAGTCACCACAGTTGTGGCAAACACCAGCCACAGAGGGAGGCTGATTGAAGGCGGCAAGGGCAGACTTGTCAACAGCGGCTTGCTCCCCATGGAAAGAGCCCTTGTTGGGCATCAACTTCAACCGAGCCTCTTCTTGTGCCATGGCAACTATGGCTTCTTCTAAGGTTGGAAGCATGGGATGTGCTAGGAGGACATTCCTTCTATGCTCAAACACAGGGTTAAGACCCTTCAAGAACTTCATCATCCGTTGTCGCGAAATATAATCCAAGAACTTTTTGGAAATGAATCGCAAATGCAGGTTCGACTTGGGCATCTTCCATCCCAAGAGGATCATAGTGATCCAGATCAGACCAGTACTTCTTCAACAGTGCTGCATACTCAGAGATGGTGCGGTCGTCCTGGGCCACCCTATCAAGTTCATCCTGCAGTTGGAAGATCCGCATAGGATTGCCTGAGCCTGAGTACATATCCTTCAAAGTCCGCCATATATCAGCAGCAGCCTCCATCGCCTCTATATTGCCCGACACCTGGTCGGTCAAGGAGGCTGTCAACCATCCAGCCACAACATTGTTGACAATGTCCCAAATAGCAAACTCCTTTGAGGAGGGATCATCTGGCGCCTTGGTTTGGCCATTGACATAGCCAACCAAGCTACGTCCCCATGGCCTGTCGTGACCATTTCAAGTAGTTGGACGTTCCTTCCAACTTCGTCTCCAGTTTGTCCAGCTTCTCCATTTTGTAGGGTGACGGATCCACATCAGTATGGATCACACGTGGGGATGCCTCGGTTAATCTCTTTGATAAAATATCATCAACCAAGGCCTTCATCTCTTCTGCTGTCAGTTTTCCACTGATCGAATCCATGGTGCCGTCAACTGTGAGTCGTCGTCGGTGTCGTCTTCGTCGGCTTCGTCGTCGTCGTCGTCGTCTTCGTCGTCGTCGTCTTCGTCGACTCCGTCGTCGTTGTCGTCTTCGTCGACTCCGTCGTCGTCATCTTTATGTAAAGTCTTCAACAGAGACCTTACGAATGCGCTATTAACATGGCCAACACCGGCGCGCGCATGTAGATCCTAATTTGCAGATCGAGAACGGAAAACAAATAAAGCATTTGTAATTCCGGAGGGCGGAATCTAGGAACAGAAGGTGCAAATAAAGTATTTGACAGCCATCCGTCTGTGAATAACCGCCCACATAATCTCTCTCCCAAATTAGGATTTTTTTTTTTTTTGAGAAAAAAGGGGGTGTTCGGCAGCAGTGGGGCGGAAGAGGGAGTGGGGGTATCGGGGGGGGGGGGGGGGGGCAGCAGGGGTGGGCGTCGGGGGGCAGGAGGCAGGGGGGCGTCCGGGGGCGGGGGGGGGGGGGGGTCGGTGGCAGGGGGGAGGCGTGGGGGGGGGGGGGGGGCAGGAGGGGAGGAGGGGGGGTCGGCAGCAGGGGGGATTTGCCGGGTTGGGGTAGGGGTGGGAATTTTTTTTTTTTTTTGTGGTTATGGCTCTGATACCATGTAGAGAATAATTGTTGTGTTTTTTATTGATGGGCTACTCAACTACTTATAGGGAGTCTAGCTCCTCTTTATATTACATTTTCCAATGTGGGACTAAATCCCTTATTAGTTCTCAACACCAATCAATAAAACTCTCAATCAATTAAACACATGCTAGCATCATTGAAAACATTTACGGACTTATTGTATGGAACTTTCATTTTATCAACAATATCAAGGATGCCAAGGGATTTTCGATCAAGAAGTCATCTTTGGATTGAAACGAATCAAGGGAGGGCCAAAGATAATGAACCCGGCGTTGATATCATTATGTCACGTCCTGATTCCAAAGGATCGATAAGTCGCCATCGGACATGATACCATGCAAGCCTAAGTTGTACTTGTACAAGAACGATCTTGCACAATAACAAAATAGACTGAATCGCGAGTAAAACACCGAAATTTTAATGCAGAAAACCAATAAACACAATGAGTCAAGGACAAATCTTTCTTTTTGTGATACGTTGCAGCAGAATACAAAGCGACGCCTCACATGCCAACTTAAAATGCCGAACTTGACCTAAAACTTTCAAAACTGAAAAGAATTACAATGACTTTTTCCATATATTATATTCTTTTATACAAGAAAACCAAATCTCCTTCTGATCTCCTGCTCCAAAGCATAAATATCTTCTATCGCCTCAACAAGTCTAGCAGAATATCCAACACATGTGGGGGTGGAGGTCAGTACACTAGAGAATGCACTGGTGAGCGACCAAAACTACACTCAACTGAAACTTATGTGAGAAAATATTCTTTTAACGGTTGTCTTTCTACTTTTACCTACTTTCATTTTATGTCAACACAAATCAAGAGTCGTATTAATTTCATTTTCGAAGACCTGTATCAAAAGCCATATTTATTTATTTCATTCATTCATTCAAAACAATAGAGACAATTTCGTGCACAATAATCATTTTCTTTCTATCTTTACCAAAAAGAAACATCCAAAACTACTGTCTTACATCATACTATAAGTTTTAGTACTACTGATAACTACCAAAACTACTAATTTTAAGAAGACATTTACTAACTACTAGCGCCTATGTCACTGCACTGGAATTTCTTTGTTTTCTTCATTTTGAATTCCTGAACCTTCCTCATCAATAGTAGCATTTTCATCTTCTGCATGTTTTCCTGCTTCACAAATTACCTTTTGCATAATCTTCTTCTTTCTTTTACCTTTGCCTTTAGAGAAACTCCCCTGCAGAAAACTCAATTAGTATATCAATACACTATGTTCTTAGTATCTTTTGATACACAGATACGTATCTTACGATACGATACGATAGGATACAATACCATTTCTTTTAAGTATCGGTTGATCACAGAATATACATATATACTAATAGGTAGTATCGATATATTTTTTTTTACTTGAGTCATTTAATGTATACTTAAGAATATGGAGTCGGGAGCTGGATAGACATATAAAGATGAAACAAATAAAAATTTATGAGAAAGGTATTTTTTTCCCCCAAGAAGGTAAAATTTATAGATAAACACGATGATTACAACTAAAATCCCGTCCAGATTACGAAAATGGTCATCTGGGGACAAGGATGTCTATGTCAGCATCTATATTTCTTTGTACAACAAATATACTGATGGAGAGCCCCTAAAAAATACGCCGATTTCGTTCCCTCCATAAGTGCCAGACAAGCGTCCCAAAAATAATTCTGAGCCGCCTATAACCTCTCGCTCCTTTACCCTTTCGAGCTGTAACATCATTCAAAACAGAGGGAAGACCTCTATCATGCTGGATGGGAAGGCCGTTTTAAGACCTATGGGCACACCAACTATCCTAGACAAAGTCACAGAATCGTGCCGAGAGTTATTGTAGCATACGATACACGATATGATACGCAATACAAGATATGATACACAGCAAATTGATACACGATAGTATCTTGAGTTGATAACCTAGACTGAAAATAACAGAATCTAAAGAATTGACTATGGATTATGATCTACTGTCTTCACTAAGGAAAGCATATCATTGCTAGCCTGTCTTTTTCTAGTTTCTATGCTTAAGTTTAGAAATAGCTAACAATATTTGTCCTTCACAACGTTTCAAATTTCTTTGTATTTCCTCTGCGTATATAGTTTTAAAACTCCTAGACCAAAAGTGAGGTTAGCTTCTTCAAGCATTCCTGATAAATGCTAAATGCTGGAGCTATTAGTTGAAGAATTAATTTTTATTTATTTATTTCTATTTCTCCTCCTGTCGATGTCGTGGGATAATTAGTATCAATCATCAGTCCTTTTGTGCCACTGGTTTATTAATAATAAATGGGAGCATTATCTTTCTTTATGAAATTTACTTTCAAACTTTCTCCTTGTCCATGAGTCCTGATCCACTATCTGGATGTAATTCTATTTGGAAAATCTTGACTCTTGCATAGTTCATCTTCCACAATACCATTCGACCATACAACTCTTTAAAGTAATAGAAGAATGAATAGTAAGTTAATGCTGCGTACATATTAATCCTCCACGGAATTAATGTTACTGTGTGTCTTACTTTTCATTATAATTACAGGTTATAAGACTGTCAGCTGCCACTCAGGATCTTCCAAGATCCATCGTCTGCAATGTTCATGGTGTCAACCCCAGATTTATTGAGATTGGTAAGGTGAAGCATGGACAGCAACAGAGAGGAGAAATGGCCCTAACCAAGGGTGCCTACTACATTGGTAAAATGATTTGGAGCAAGGGCTACAAAGAGCTACTTCAACTGCTTGACGAGCACCAGAACAAGCTTTCTGGTCTTCAATTGGACTTGTATGGAAGCGGTGAAGACTCTGATCAAGTTAAGAAATCGGCTGAGAAATTAAAACTGCCAGTAAATGTTTACCCTGGTCGTGACCATGCAGACCCTCTATTTCACGAGTATGTCACTTGTTAGCACCATTAAATTATTTGCATGGCAATTTGAAGTATTATATATTCTGTTTCCTCATGTCAATTCCCTCTCAACTTCGAATATGTTTTTCTTTCTCAAAGAAAAGTAATTTATGGCCGAACTTTTTTTATTTTTTTTGCCGACACATTTGTTATGGAACTGCCTGTAAATGGATTCACAAATCAACTGCAAGAGTTCTGATCTTATTTATTGTGTTTTTTCAGCTACAAGGTGTTCATAAATCCTAGCACTACGGATGTTGTTTGCACGACAACAGCAGAAGCACTGGCGATGGGAAAAATAGTCATATGTGCTAATCACCCTTCAAATGACTTCTTTAAACAATTTCCTAACTGCCACATGTATAATAACAGCGATGAATTTGTCAAATTAACTCTGCAAGCTATATCAGAAGAACCAGCACCCCTTACGGATGAGTCAAGGCATGAGCTATCTTGGGAGGCTGCCACGGAGAGATTTGTCAAGGTTGCTGAGCTGAATGAGGTCATCTCTGAGAAAGCATTCCCTACCCCTCCCAAGCCTTTTATGTTCGTCTCGTCCACTGAGTTGATGAGGAGCTTGGAGGATGCATCAGCTACGCTCCATAACACTGTTTCAGGAATCGAGGCAGCCAGGCGGGCTTTCGGTGCAATTCCGGAGACTTTGCAACCTGATGAGGAACAAACTAAGGAGCTTGGGCTAGCAAGATCGGTTTCCAAGACGTAGGTTAATGTCATTTCTATCAAAATACTTTGCAGATTATGTTACTGAATTATGAGATGCTACCTAGCTCGATGTCGCTCCATTACCTGTTCCACTGGTTTCGCTTTCTTGGTGTACTCCCGGTTTAAGAAATGAGCGAATATTTTCTAGTTATATATATTATATATGTATATATTTTTTGGTGTACTTCGGAATATGCTGCTATTCTTCTATTGCATTCACTGATGTAGTGAACATGCAGCAGTAAGACAAAAATATGTATAACACTGAAAACATGACATCTTAGGCCTCGTTATCCCTGTGTCTTTCTCATAGAGATGATAAATTAGAATTCCTGTCTTTTCTATTTTTGATAAAACCAATGAAAGCATTCAATTTGATTTTCTTTTTAGTGTTTGATTTGTGTAGGAAAGATATATATATATATATATATATATATATATATATATATATATATATATATATATATATATATAGAGAGAGAGAGGAAAATGTACCTAAGGTCGACAATAGCCTTACTTAAAAAAAAATTCAAGAAAAAAATGTTGTAAAGTGAGGAAAATGAGGTCGACCTTAGGTAACTTACCTAAGGTCGACCTTAGGTACATTTTCCTCATATATATATATATATATATATATATATATATATATATATATATATATATATATATATATATATATATATATAATATTAATTGTCCAATAATACACTTGTAATGATAGGCAATCACACATTTGAGTAAGGCTATTGTCGTCCTAATTTTTTGCAATAAATGTCGGAAAAGCAGAAAGAAAAATCAAGGCAATTTCTAAGGGCACCCCCCAAAGTTACTTGGGGCTAGCCCTTACTTGGGGGCAGTCTAAGAATGTGAAACTTTTACTGGGAACAACCCAAAAATTACTTAGGGCTAGCCCCTCCCCCCCCCCCCCCCCCCCCCCCCCCCTCCCCAAAACACTCTTTCCCATTTCATTTCCTCTATTCCTTTCTCTCTTCCAAATTCTCTAAAACCCTATAACTCTATTCTCTTTTCCACAACTACATTCCAAATTCTTAACCCTAAATTTCTTCCACATTCCTTCAAATCCAAGAGATGGCATGCAAGTCCAAACCCTCGTCACAATCTAGGTATGGTTTTCCCTTTTTTTTTCTACATTCTTTTCAAATTCAAAGAATCTTTGTTAATTCTCTAAAAAGTTTTGATAAATTAGGTTTAGAACACTTTACGGTTCATGAATGGATTTTTCGAACACGATAAATCCAACATTTTTCTTGAAACCCTAATCCTAGAACACGACAAAGTATCGTATCGTTGTGGCGGTTAGGCTGCTACAGTCGCGGCTGAAAACAATATGACTGCAAGAAGTATGGCAGTCCTAATGTTAAGGAGGGCTGCCAGGCAGCCGACAGTCCTCTTATGAAAGAGGACTGCATGAAGTATGGCAGTCCTCCTTAACATTTGGACTGTCGGTTGTTCTGCAGTCCTGAAACAATGTTGTACTTCTTGGCTTTCTGCAATCCAATATAATTGTAGGACTTTATGTTTTCCTGTTGTCTATTTTCTTTTATATTATTTAATAACTGTATGTTGTCCTGCGGCTGCTCCCAAAAGAATACGGCCCACCGTGTCAGCACGCAAGGAACGCTCTGCGGGCCGTCGTCTCGAGAGACCGATAAGAATTTCTGAACCGCTTCCAAAAAGCGAAGTCACTGGAGCGACTGGTCGGTCTCGGATGAAGCGACCGGCTCCCCCTGCTCGGTCGAAGCAACGAGCTCCTCCTAGTCCTCCGTCTTCTTCCGATGACGACGACGTGCCTATTGGCCAACTCCTATCACGTAACAGCTCTGGTCCTTCTCTGGAGTCTGTCCGTCTGCCCGGCTGCTCAATGTTGATTTCGTTTGACAACCATATTGCTTATGAAATATGGAAGAACCCGGTATATACATTACGTTTGTAAGCTTCCATTTAATATATATATATATATATATATATATATATATATATATATATATATATATATATATATATATATATATGTAATTCATAATTCTAATTTTATCCTCTTGTCTGACATACAGAGGAACATTCGTATGCTTAGGGCTGTGAGCCACGGGACGAAATATGTGGTCTGGCAGTTTGACATCTTATCAGAGGCCGTCCAGAGCAAGATCATTCCGAGCGGCTTGCAGAATTTGGCTCGATACGCCTATAGGACAATGGACAATGCCCTCATATCCGCCTTTGTGGAGAGATAGCATCCGGAGACCAACACATTTCATCTCCCAGCAGGGGAGTTGACGATTACACTTGACGACGTCCATCAGATACTAGACCTACCAGTTACCGGGCGCGTCATGACCAAGGAAATGTACAACAATGAGAAATTCGTTAAATGGTACGAGAAGATCATAAATTTTGTCTCAAAGCACCTTGGGCTTGAGGCTACCAGTTTTACAACCCTGCCAGGCTTCAAGAAGTCCTACGGAATTCTTCTGTCATTTTTGGTGTAGAAATTCATAGAGACGGAGGACGATAATGATGAGACCGTTGACATAGTGGCTCGTGCGTACATGCTCTTTATCGTAGGATCGGTCAGCATTCCGAATAAGTCTGGAACCTCGATACATGCTAGGTACATTCTGAATTTATCTGATGTGGATGACGTAGACGTCCTGGAAAAGTGGTATACTAGCCAATCTTTACCGCGAGCTTGGTATAGCATCCCGTGTCGGTACTAAGACAATGGTTGGATGCCAGACTCTGCTCCATGTAAGGAAATTTCTAACAATGTAATCTCATATATACAATTTTTTGTTTAATTTTTGTCTATTCATTTATAAATTGTATAGGCATGAATATACGAGCACTTTCCGATGCTCAGCGGGGTGAGCTGAACCCAGATTATGGCGACCACCTTCCTAGAGTGTGTCAATGGAGGCCAACTCAGCTAGAAACTAAAAATTATCAAATACTGGCTTCCATTCGTGATGCACTAGATAATTTGGTGCCAGAAGAGGTACCAAATTTTGACTTATTTTTTCATGTTAATTTATTTTGCTGTTAATTTGTTGACTATTTTTTCATGTTAACTTTTTTCTACAGATATTTTGGCATCCATAACGGGATTTATGGGAGGGTAATCGCCCTGTGAAACCAGTAGCTTTGTTTCATGGCATGATCACATGCTATGAAATTACGGAGCCGTACATGCCCGATCGAGTACTTCGTCAATTTGGCTTCATGCAAACTGTGCCGAAGCGCACATTAAGGTTACTGGAGCCTCCGCACGGGACCCAACTTTTGAATTACAAACCGACAAAATTCGACTGGGTTACCGACTTCTACTCTGAGTGGCAACGACATGTGCTTGGTGAAGATGAAAGACAACAAGTGAAGGAGAAGGCCGACTGCAGCGACGACTATATGCCGTACTACTTGGCATTCGGACATCCGAAGTTGTCGAACTCTGGCAATCCAGGTCCCGTTGCTGTGGGAGCTCTGGGACCCATTCCTTCCAAAAATGTGTTGTATGCTTCATTGGTGAATATGGTGAGTTTCGAATTTGTAGTCTTTACAGATTTCTGAGTTCGTAGACTTAATGTATGCCGTGTCATTTACAGGCTGTCACGCCCCAGAACCAGAATACTGGAGAGCGGGGGAATGACTCAGCCAGCTACGTATTACGGGTAGATGAATACCGTATAATACGATCAATGATGTCTAACCAGATGAGGGGGTGCATACTACATGAAAGTCTTACTATGGTCACTTCACATCTATTGTCTCAATCATTCAAACAAGAAACAGTAATAGAGAACATGTAAGATAAAGCAGTAAGGCGTCCCAAACGCTCAGTCAAAATGTTCTTGATATCTGGCTTTACAAAATATAGCCAGATAATGTAGCAAAAATATACACAATTGTTATCAGCTGCAGTCTGACTTAGTTACAATTATGCAAAAGTAAGTGCAAGACGATCCGACTAACATGTCGGTGCCAAACGGCTAAGTATAAAGTAAATAACAAAACGAGTGGTGAGGTAAGAAGACCCACTCGAGTCCTCCTGCGATCATCTCTCTAGTGTTGACCATCGTGGAGGTAGAAGTAAGCTGGATCCTCGGGGACTGGCTCTAAATCTGGCCATGCAAAACCAGAGAGGTTAGACCTCTAATAGCAAGTACCACAAGGAAGGACGATATGAAGGATTAAACCAGTAAGTAAGAGAATATAATAATAGATCTCTGCTTTCCACTAGGATTCAAATAACGTCACGACACTTCGAACCAACCTCCCAACCAAACAAGGACAGAAGTTGGCCCGTCATGTCCTAACATTCTGATCATCTCAGTTAGGCAACAGAGTAGGTACAGTACACAAACAAATCATCTTGAACGGCCAATCAACTACTACGGCTTGCTATTGTGAGTCCCAAGTTATCCTGGAATTATGCAATAAAGATTCCTCAGTTCTTACTATGTGCGAGCAAGGCTAGTCTATCCAATCAATCAATTGCGCCAATCATGTAATTAGACGAGTCCCAGCGGGACGTCCACCGTTAATATACCATGTACAATTTAATAATATAAGCAGATACCGTTCCCTGCCCGTGTGACAGATTTACAGTATCTGTGGGAACCAGCCGGCCTGTCGAGCACTACTAGTCCCAAGAGGGCTGCCATGTAAGAACTCAGAAATCCATTCTCTCTATGCCATCATTATTTTATTTAACTTAAAGCCTCTATGTTAAGCGAAATCCCATGCCGTGGATCATGATCATTCAAATGAGTACTTTTGTACGGGGTACGATATGCGCAACTCTACAACGATACCCGTGCGGCTATGTTGTAGGTCTTACATAGCGTAATGCAACAATCAAATCTAACCACGGAGTAATCATGCCTTGACCATAAAGTACACATGCTGTTTTTGTAAGATAAATAAATAACTAAATAAATAAATAAATAATTTGAAGCCTGCATGTGCCTGTATGTCAATATTCGGGATCGGCTAATCGATTGCAATAGTTTATTACATGAACGTGTCTCATTCATTCAATTCAATAAGACGACTAGCCAGTCTCTTAGTTCCAACTAGGAACGCATGATCAATTATTAGTCAATGTCACAATCATTATCAATGGTGACAAGGTATGAAAATCAAATAGTATTCAGTGGGGTCGAGTCTATAACTCCTCAGAGTTAAGTTCCAGCCTTACTGGGTATCCATGGATCAATCAGGACATAAGGCATGTTCTACACAACCATATGTATCAAAAACGTTTAACATGCTAAGATTATCGAGTTCATAAAAAGGCGTAAGGATATAATCGGAGAATTATCATGCCATCATTAAATGAATAAGTTATAGAGCAAATAGTAACACCCAGGTTAGAAAGTCACGCCAACAAGTCTATGCTAAGGCCAACAAGTCACGCTAAGTCTAGTAGGAGTGAGCGTGAAAAGTGGTTCACGTTGGCACGCACAGCGTGAGCATGAAGGGAAATTCACGCACGCACAGCGTGAGCGTGAAGGGAAATTCACGCACGCACAGCGTGAGCGTGAAAAGTAACTCACGCACGCACAGCGTGAGCGTAAAAGTGAGCGTGGAAAGTGAGCATGAAAAATGATAAGAAATTCACGCACGCACGCAAAGACGTGTGCGTAACTCAAATGTCACGCACGCATGCAAGACGTGAGCGTGACTCAAAATTCACGCTGACACGTAGAGACGTGAGCGTGACTAAAAATTCACGCTAACACGTAAAGACATGAGCGTGACTAAAAATTCACGCACGCACGTAAAGACGTGAGCGTGACTAAAAATACACGCAGACACGTAAGAACGTGAGCGTGACTAAAAATACACGCAGACACGTAAGAACGTGTGCGTGACTAAAAATACACGCAGACACGTAAGAACGTGTGCATGACTCAGAAACCTTCGTCCCAAGCCAGAAATGAAGTTCCCATGGTTCAGAACCCATGGACAGCCGAGAATACAATAACTTAGATCTAGAAGAAACAAGCCACAGAAATCAAAAATGCTAAGTAGTAAACTCTCTTAGAATCACAAGAGGAAGACAAATGAACCATAAAAATGGTTCTCCAAGTGGAAGCAAGAAGCAAGATTGCACTTGCCTGCTGATGGGTTGGTGGAGAGAGTGATGAGAGGAAGAAGAAGAAGTAATGGTGAAGAATGAGAGTTATGAGGAGAGAGAAGGAGATGGGGCTTTAAATAGGGAGGGTGGTGGTAGGTGGGGTTATTGGGTCGGGTTCAACCAAGGCCAACCCGAAAGCAAGCAGAGAGGTTAAAAGCAGGAAATAAAAATGCAAAAATAAATTGCAGGAATAAAATTACAGGAAATAAAATGCAGGTAATTAATTAACATAAAATTAAAGGAATTTAAATACAGGATAATACATAATAAATACTAAATAAATACATATGAGTTGCACATGTATAAAAATACGCATTCCGGGAACGAGGAGTAACACAGGCTACAAGGGTGAAATAATTGGCTAAATCCCTTAAAAATTAAAGCCAGAACGATAACTGTGTCGCAATCGCCAACGCGATAGAGCGCATCGACGACATTGTAGAATTTTTCTTTATGCAAAATCTAGAGGCGCGCACCAAGGCCCGTCATGATAATTAGTTGTTTAAGTTGGATATTTGGATGTTCTGTGTTTGGAATATTTAGAATATACATTTTGAATATTTGGATGTTTTTATTTGGAAATGTTTGGATGTGGACATGTATGTTATGTAATTTTGGATATTGTTTGGTATGATTGCATATGTGGATGTCTTGTGTGTTATTTTGATATGTTTGGTGTCATTTGGATACAATTTGTGATATTTGGATACATTTGGGTATGTTTGGTGTTATTTTGATATGCTTGTGTGTCAATCTGTGAAACTCTATGTACAGTGAGTTTCAAGTAGGACTGTCATACACTTGGTAGTCCTTTATCATATGAGGACTGCCAAGAAACTGGCAGTCCTACTTAAAACTTTCTGTACAAAGAGTTCTACGTAGGACTGCCAGCACCGTGGCAGTCCTACATTATTTTAGGACTGCCAGGTGCTGGTAGTCCTAACCCTAACTCTCTGTTAAGAGAGTTTGGATATAGAACTCTCTTCACAAAGAGTTTCAGACAGAACTGCCAGAACCCTGGTAGTCCTACATTAAGTTAGGACTGTCAGGGTGCTGGCAGTCCTAATCCAAACTCTCTGTGAAGAGAGTTTCATATCCAAACCCTCTTCACAGAGAATTTAGGTTAGGACTGCCAGCACCCTAGCAGTCCTACATTAAGTTAGGACTGCCAGGATGCTGGCAGTCCTAACCCAAACTCTCTGTGAAGAGAGTTTGGATATGAAACTCTCTTCACAGGGAGTTTCAAACAGGACTGCCAGAACCCTGACAGTCCTACATTAAGTTAGGACTGTCAGGGTGCTGGCAATCCTAATCCAAACCCTCTGTGAAGAGAGTTTCATATCCAAACTCTCTTCACAGAGAGTTTGGGTTAGGACTGCCATCACCCGGCAGTCTTGCATTAAGTTAGGACTGCCAGGGTGCTGGCAGTCATAACCCAAATTCTTTGTGAATAGAGTTTCATATCCAAACTCTCTGTGAAGTGAGTTTCATATCCAAACTCTCTTCACAGAGAGTTTGGGTTAGGACTGCCATCACCCTGGCAGTCCTACATTAAGTTAGGACTGCCAGGATGCTGGCAGTCCTAACCCAAACTTTCTGTGAAGAGAGTTTGGATATGAAACTCACTTCACAGAGAGTTTCAGACAAGCAGTCCTAATCCAAACTCTTTGTGAAGAGAGTTTCATATCCAAATTCTCTGTACAGAGAGTTTTAAGTAGGACTACCAGCACTCTGGCAATCCTACATTAAGTTATGACTGCCAGGGTGCTGGCAGTCCTAACCCAAACTCTCTGTGAAGAAAGATTGGATATGAAACTCTCTTCACAGAGAGTTTCAGACAGGACTGCCAGAACCCTGGCAGTCCTAATCCAAACTCTCTGTGAAGAGAGTTTCATATCCAGACTTTCTGTACAGAGAGTTTTAAGTAGGACTGCCAGCACCCTGGCAGTCCTACATTAAGTTAGGACTATCAGGGTGCTGGCAGTCCTAAACCAAACTCTCTGTGAAGAGAGTTTGGATATGAAACTCTCTTCACAGAGAGCTTCAGATAGGACTGCCAGAACCCTGACAGTCCTAACTTATTGAAGGACTGTCAGGGTGCTAGCATTCGTAACCCAAACTCTGATACTCTTTGAATTTGATGCATTTTGACACTGATACTTTCATTCATTTTGCACACAGATATACACATATAACACACATGTAAACACAAATTGCACACTGATACTTTTATATATTTTGCACACAGATAGACACATATAGCACACATGTAAAAGTGAAAAACATATATTGGACTTCATATTTCAAAATAATATAATTTACTATATACAAAAGTGGTCCTCCATATACAAAATGTCAAAGTGTAAATATATCCATACTCAGTCGATTTCAACGTCATAGTGGCCAACAGGTAAGTCTCTTGGCTCCTCAATCTTCAACAACTTCTTACAATGATTGATTTGATCAAAGAAAGTTATGGTCCAGCGATTGCTTTGACCGGTGCCAATTTGTACCAAATTGTTGAAGGTGGAAGAGTCGAAGAATGACCGATCATCTTTAGTATGACGAAGTGTTTTCCGATTTGACCTATAGTACATAGGTTAGATCATCTGTGCTCCATCGGAGGATCGCACATCGGAAAGAATGTATTGCTAATATCCGGCAAAATAAGTGCAACAGGTATCATGTACCTATTAGCAAATAAATATCTGGCAGACGGGATGGACATATAGTGGTCTGGCCCGGTAACACTGTCGGTGAAAGGGATACTTAACAACAAACTTACAATTGTTTATTCGCTTAGGATACGGGAGTAGAATGGAATATGAGTCTCTAACTCCTCGTACATCTCCTACCTCACCTGTCTCCATCTGTCTTTGTCAGAATAACCAAGTTGTCTTGCAAGCACATAAAATCTGCAATGGCCATCCCCCGGGACATCAACAATAGACCAAATGTAACTGCGAATCTCAGGTTAAAATTTGTCAATATACAAACTCAGTGTTTGGCTGTCCATGTTATCTTCACTTGGGAGGTCCGTTTTCTCCTTTTTTCGACGAATGAAAAGCTTCTCTTCTATGCAGGCAAAGCATGCTGTAAGCTTCGTTCAATATGCTCAAAGGATGATAGATCTCTCTTAGTTGACTCTAGCCTTCTCTTCTGTGAACTACTCAATCTTGTTTGAGGCCCGCCTTTAGGATTGGAAACAACGGACGGCTCATGCATTCTAATAGTCACCGGACATGCAATTTCTTGGATTTTAAGCTCAATGCACTCCCGCTCCGCTCCTACTGAGGCACACCACCTTGCGTGGAGAAGTTTCACTTGTGGCAAAGAGAAGAAATCATCGTCCTTGTTCACTACGGGCATTATAGACAACTGCCTCCAACGTTCGTCGACAACATCTACTGGAATAGGAATGGTTGACGACGATATTCATTAATCTCATGTGTACAAGAGAGGCC
Source organism: Iris pallida (assembly GCA_029216955.1). NCBI lineage: Eukaryota > Viridiplantae > Streptophyta > Magnoliopsida > Asparagales > Iridaceae > Iris > Iris pallida. The sequence goes on from JANAVB010039418.1 coordinate 3,050,191, forward strand.
TAGTGTATGTCGATGTACACACCCGCAAACCTCAGGATCAAACCCGACAAACTTTGACCTATCAATCTCATCAAATATTAATGCCAACGCATTGTGAGATATCACACGTATTAAAGCATCCAAAAGTGCTTCCTTTCTATGCTCATGCTTCACAATATTTAAGCTCATATCAAATGATGCCTTAATTTTGTTCACTGTCCGGTCTACCGATAGATGTATAGCTTGCCAAACCGAGACAAAGTTGTCGAGAGATGAACTTAGATGTCTCTTTAATACTGAGTGTGCTCCTTCGATACGGTTGGTAGTTGTCGTGCCGTAATGCTTCACCACTTCGTCCATGCTAAGACGAGTTGTTCTTTGTGCGGTTCAAGCCATATATCTTTAATGTAAAAAATGCATGTCGGCTCCCTTGCCTTCCACTTTTTCTTGAACAAGTACTATGCGGCGTCATAAGTGTTTATCGTACAGGATCGTCATACACAATTCCAGTCATTGTAGAATTCGTCAAAAATCTCCATGTCAAGTTTACCATCCACCTTTCTGAACTTCAACTTACATTGGGATTGAATATTACGAATGACATGCCAAGTGCATAGTAATGTATCCGCTTGAGGAAACACAATGCGAATAGCATTAATTAGGACATACTCTCTGTCGGTAACAAGAACAGATGGCTGTCTATGACCGGTGTAAAGTGTTTTTAGTTTCTCCAACGCCCATGTGTAGTCTTCAAGTTTCTCACTCTTCATGAAGCAAAAAGCTACTGAAAATGTTTTCCAGGTAGAGGTGAAGCTGATAACATAAAAGAGAGGCATCTTGAACTTATTGGTCTTGTACGTGCAATCAAGGACTAACACGTCGACGAAAGACTTAGCCAAATGTGTGCAATCAGGATGAGCCCAAAAGATTGAAATTACTTTATTACTCTGGGGATGTCTTCTATGGTACTCAACATAATAATTATCGGCAAGCAACTTCAGCACTTCTTGCATCGCCATTCTTGATTTCGTCCGAATGGCGTTCGAAGTAGATAGGGCATTGTATATTGACTTCATTGTAGACTTGTTCTTTTTATCTTTATGTCGTATGACAGAATATATTTGTCTCGGTGCAACTCCAGAAGTGGACAAGTCTTCGACTATCTTCTTCTCCGTATTGTTCAACCGTCCGACATACGGATGACCCAATATTGTTTCGACAATCTCATGGTTGTGGATTCCATTCTTGACTTCGACTGTCCACTTCGCTTCTTCTTCGTTTCTAATATGGATCGTGAATGGACAACCATATTTCTGATGGAACTGGGGATTCCCAGGACCTTTCCTTTGGTGTGCGTATTGATCGATAGAAAGTTAAACAGATCAAATACGTGTTCTAACCCTTCATAGGCGGAAACTAGGGTTCACGAATTATACCTGCGGCGGAAAGGAGACAAGTAATTCATGGCAATCTCGAACGGACGACCCCAAGATCTTCTGCATGTATTCCTTCCTCGAGTTGGACGTCGTGTGGGCGACGATCTTCCAACCTTTTCTTCTCCTTGGCAGCACTCTCTTTCTCTCCTTACGTGAATCACGAATTTAGAGAAAATTTCATATTTCTAATCGGTAATCTGGCGGCCAGAGAATAGAGGATATATATGGGCTACGGCAGGGACCATGAGGAGAAATTAGGGTTCGGCCTCCTAACGGATCTGGATATCCCATGTTCAGCCCGAACACACAATTTAGGCCCATTAACAATAGCTCGGTCCACTAATGAGCTATTGTTGCACTACCTCCATAATCCCAAATTATGTTTTATGGGCTCCTTTTATTATATGCTCGTTTGGCTACCTATGTTAAGATATCGTATGTTCGTCGATCAAATTAAGTTACTGACAACTATATTGATTCGACATCTTTTATCCTTAAGTAGTACCGCTCAACTTTATTTGTCATGTCGGATATAATCCACCTGCAGGGTTTACATGACAATCCTTATGAGCTCCTTAAGAGGACATCATCAACCCGATGTATCGGGACATGGATTCCATTTATAATCAACAACCCATCATACATACAATATTATTACCCAATTCATAGAGGTTGTTGATCCATAATGAATCTCACTCTTTTATGAGTCAAAGTAATGCACATTGCATATACATGTCCGTTATTATATCCGGATTAAAAGTACAAGCATCCATAATAACAGAGGTGTTTGTTCTCTTATGTAGTCAGTACAAAGAGAACAACCTCAAGTGGTCCTGTTCAATACACACAAAGTGTACTAGTGTAAACCTATAGTCAAGATAGACTAATACCAGATTACACTACAACCTTTCTAATAGATTGTCCAAGTCCATCTAGGTTGTGAACTATTTATATACTCCATAGAAAACTGATAATATAATCTTCTGTGTGACACCGCACACCATATTATCTACAATATAGAATATCAGATATTTGCATTAAAACTTGCAACAAATACAGTATGCAAACATTTGCCCATATGATTCTCATTCAAAATTTAAGGAAATAAGGTTACTACAAAAGTGATGCTTTTAGTATATAATCCTAACAATCTCCCACTTATACTCAAAGCATTGCTTTTCAGTATACTGTTACAAATCTCCCACTTATACTTAAAGCCATGCTGCTACACATCTGACTCCCATTCTCTCAACATGACTGTCAAAAGCCTTAGCTGGTAAGCTCTTTGTAAAGGGATCAGCTAGGTTGTCGGCTGATGCTATCTTGATCACAACAACTTTTCCTTTCTTTACGAAATCTCGTATCAGGTGGTACTTGCGCTCAATGTGTTTGCCTGTCTTATGGGCTCGTGGTTCCTTCGAGTTTGCAACTGCACCACTATTATCACAATAAAGTGTAATAGACTTAGGCAAACTAGGTACCACATCCAAGTCCAACAGAAAGTTTCTGAGCCAAACCGCTTCTTTGGCTGCCTCAGAGGCTGCCACATACTCGGCTTCCATGGTGGAATCAGCAATACATTTTTGCTTAATACTCCTCCACACAATGGCTCCACCTCCCAAAGTAAACACATAACCTGAGGTAGATTTTCTGGAATCCCTATCTGACTGAAAATCTGAGTCTGTATACCCCAAGGGAACTAAACTATCTGCCTGGTAAACTAGCATATACTCTTTAGTCCTTTTCAAGTACTTCAAAATATGCTTTACGGCAGTCCAGTGCTCTTGTCCTGGGTTAGACTGATATCTGCTGACCATGCCTACGGCAAAGCAGATGTCTGGTCTCGTACATAGCATTGCATACATTAAGCTTCCTACTGCTGAAGCATAAGAAACTGCCTTCATGTTCTCTATCTCTTTAGGTGTCCTCGGACACTGCTCCTTTGATAGAGCAATTCCATGTCTAAAAGGTAAGAAACCTTTCTTAGAATTTTGCATACTATAAAACGAGTTAGTACAGTATCGATATAGGAAGCTTGGGATAAGCCCAACATCCTTTTCTTACGATCTCGTAGAACTTTGAACCCAAGGATGTGACCTACTTCTCCCAAGTCCTTCATATCAAATTGTTTGGATAACCATACCCTTACTTCAGATAATACCTTCACATTGTTTCCAATGAGCAAGATGTCATCCACATAAAGTACTAGGAACACCACCACGTTTCCGTCATACTTTCTGTATACACATGATTCATCCTGACATTGATCAAATCCATAGGATTTTATCACCTGATCAAAACAGATGTTCCAAGATCTGGAAGCTTGCTTAAGTCCATAAATGGACTTTTTGAGCTTACAAACAAGATGCTCCTGGCCCTTTTCAATTAACCCGTCTGGTTGCTTCATATAGATGTCTTCCTCAAGACTTCTATTAAGGAAAGCTGTCTTGACATCCATTTGCCAAATCTCATAATCGAGATGAGCTGCAATAGATAAAAGAATCCGAATAGACTTAAGCATGGCTACAGGAGAAAAGGTTTCCTCATAATCGATACCCTCTCTTTGAGTAAAACCTTTTGCTACAAGCCGAGCTTTAAAGGTTTCAACCTTACCGTCTGATCCTCTTTTTCTCTTATAGACCCACTTGCATCCAATGGCTTTTACACCAATGGGTGGTTCTACAAGCTCCCAAACCTGATTAGAATTCATAGATTCTATTTCAGATATCATTGCTTTTTGCCAAGACTCTGCATCTTTATCTTAGAGTGCTTCATTGTAGGTACAGGGATCATAATCTTGTTCCTCAGGGACGAAGTCTGACGACTCTCCCAAGAACATATATCTATCAGGTTGTATCACAACCCTCCCACTACGACGAGGCACTATCAGTTGTGGTGTAACATTTGTGACACGTTGTGCAGTTATTTGTGGTTCATCCTCTTGTACTGTTGGTACTGAAGTACTTGGTGTCTCACGTCTCAGTTCTTCTAGAACAACTCTACTTGTGGGTTTATGGTTCATCACATAGTCTTCCTCTAAGAATCGGGCATTGGTGCTAACAATGACCTTCTGATCCTTAGGACTATAAAATAAACCTCCTTTCGTTCCTCTTGGATAGCCTACAAACAAGCGTACTTCTGTACGAGATTCCAACTTATCTGCTTTCCCATTCAGCACATGTGCTGGACTACCCCAAATGCGAACATGTTTCAGACTAGGCTTACGCCCAATCTACAGCTCTGTGGGAGTAAGAGGTACTGACTTAGAAGGAACCAAGTTCAAAATATAAGCTGCAGTCTCTAAGGCATATCCCCAAAACGAATCTGGCAAATCCGAATAACTCATCATTGATCTAACCATCTCCATAAGAGTTCTATTCCTTCTTTCGGCTACACCATTATGTTGGGGCGTTCCAGGTGCATTCAATTGGGATACAATCCCAGCCTCTGATAAATAATCCCTAAACTCTCCAAAGAGGTACTCGCCACCACGATCTGATCGTAATGACTTGATACATTTTCCATGACGTTTCTCCGTTTCAGCCTTGTACTCTTTGAATTTCTCAAAGCACTCAGACTTACGGCGCATCAAATAAATGTATCCATACCTTGAATAATCGTCAATAAATGTGACAAAATATTCAAAGCCACCTCTAGCTTGGATAGTCATGGGTCCACACAAATCAGAATGAACCAATTCCAACACATCTTTGGCCCTATACCCCTTTGCCGTAAAAGGCCTTTTGGTCAGTTTACCTTCCAAGCAGGATTCACAGACTGGTAGTGCCTTCACTTCCAATAAACTCAAAGGTCCATCTTCAACCAGTCTTTGAATCCTTCTTAGGTTAATATGCCCCAATCGTAAGTGCCAAAGATATGTTTGGTTCATACAAGAAGGTTCTTTTCTCTTATTTAAGTTAGATGACATATTATTCATTTCCATAAGTTGCATTGTGGGCGAAATAGGATTAATGACATACAAATTATCTACCAATGCACCAGAACAGATAAAATGTGTATTCTTTCTAATAACAATATTGTCATTAAAATAAACTGAATATCCATCCTTAACTAATATAGAAACAGAAACTAAATTCCTTCTAAGTGAAGGTGCATAAAGACAATCTCTCAATGTCAAAGACTTATTTCTACCAAAAGATAAAGTAACATCTCCTAGTGCAACGACCGATACTTTTATAGCATCACCCATAAATAAGCATATCTATCCATCACTGAGCCGTCTGGTTTTCTGGAACCCCTGCAATGTATTGCAGACATGATTAGTGGCTCCTATATCTACACACTAGGTGTCGGTAGATAACACCGCTAAACATGTTTCAACTACTAGTAAATGAGATATACCTTCTTTGTTCCCTTGTTTGAGAAGTGGACAATCAGTCTTCCAATGTCCTGACCCTTTGTACTTAAAACATTTGCCTTTGGGCTTTTCACCGCGCCTTGAGGTCCCATGCCCTTCTTTGCTAAGTTTGCCTGTTTCTGAATGTTATTCTTCTTCTTACCGCTTTTTGGCTTAGAAGTAGAAGCCTTTTCAGAAACAAAAATATGACCACTCTGCCTAAAGAGAGATTCAGCATCCTGTAGCTCTTTTGCAAGTTCTGCCAAACTATACAACCTTTTGTTCATGTTGTAATTAAGGCAAAAATTGTCAAAACTTTTAGGCAGAGTCCCGAGAATGATATCGACCTGGGTTTCTCCATCGATTTCAGCTCCAAGGATCTCCATCTCATTCAGATGACCCATCATCTTGAGAACATGATCCCTTACTGGTGTGCCCTCAGCCATTTTTGTATTCATCAAATATTTCATAGCAAACTGTCTAGCTGCTCTACTCTGATGTCCGAAGAGTTTCTTGAGGTTATACATCATGTCATAAACTGTGGCCATGGCCTGATGCTGATGTTGCAGTACATTTGACATAGATGCCAGAATGTAACACTGCGACATCTCATCTGTCTTTTTCCACTTCTTATAAGCCTCTTTGACCTCTTCATCAGAGTTAGCATCAGGCTTAGGTGGGCATTCCTCAACAAGTACATATTTGTACTCCTCAGCAGTCAGAACAATGTCCAAATTACGTTTCCAGTCAATATAATTAGGTCCAGTAAGTTTGTTTTCTTTAAGAATCACCATTAGTGGACTGAAAGAACCCATTTTTGAAATCCTGAGAATCACATAAATAAAATTATGTAGGGCAAAATTTTTTTTTTGAATTAACTAAATATTGATTCCCTCAAAACAATAATAAGAAATTCACCAACACCTTGAACACCATGAATTTAGCATGCCACGATAGTGTGAACGTATACAAATTCAACTTTGTTCAAGTAGATTCTTCTTATTAATTTTACTATCATGTCAATATAACTTTATGACAAATAAAATTAATATGCTGGTCTTGCTCTAGTCATACAAATAATAGCAGTGACTCCGATGGGGAGGATACCATTATTTGTATCTAAGTGTATATCATTACTTAATACTAAGTCCATTACCTTGTAATGAGTTCCTTCAGATGGAGAAGTGAACACATACTAGGTAACTTTCTACAATTATCCCTAAGAAAGTTTGTACTGGTGATCCATAATTATACTCATCCGATATGGAGGAAAGTACTAAAGCCAACACGCGAGTATAATTACATCACCTACAAACCAGTAATGGAGACCATAGGATTTATACTAAATAAAAATTCTCTCCCACTTAGTTATTTAACAATGAGGGTTTTTCTACTAGTTGATATTATGTCCATGTTGTCCATTATTAATGTAGGCTTGGTTTTTCAAAAAAAAACAACCACACAACAATAAACATGCATAATTAGAAAAAGTAAAATGACAAAAATAAGAGAAAATATCCAACTATTATGGCCATCTTTGCTGCTCCGTCCTCAACTATCTGAATCCAAAATCTGGCGCTGCGCATATTTTTTTTTTTAGGTTTTGGCTGTCGATTCCTTCATCGAAAATTATTTGTCGGCCTCTGGATTTCTCAAAACCAGCATCTCGTCCGGCGTCAGAAACAGCCACCACCGCCATCACGATTGATCAAAAATAATTAAAATTACATCAATCCTATGCCTCCCGAAGGAGTTCACACATAATCTAGATTGAAAAATTAAATTAATAAGCACGATCAACCCTCGTGATTTTAATTACATCCACAGCAACAACAACATCCACGACATGTCCGTGGTTTAAACAACACAATCAAGAAACATGCATTGGACCATAATAGTTGGATCTAAGATGCCTGCAAAACCGAGTTAGAACAGATATACATCTACCGACTATTACATAGCGCAAGTTTTATTGGACAACATGGACGTATCAATCAATATGTAGATCCAAAGTGGCTCTGATACCAATTGATGGAACTGGGGATTCCCAAGACCCTTCCTTTGGTGTGCGTATTGATCGATAGAAAGTTAAACAGATCAAATACGTGTTCTAACCCTTCATAGGCGGAAACTAGGGTTCACGAATTATACCTGCGGCGGAAAGGAGACAAGTAATTCATGGCAATCTCGAGCGGACGACCCCAAGATCTTCTGCACGTATTCCTTCCTCGAGTTGGACGTCGTGTGGGCGACGATCTTCCAACCTTTTCTTCTCCTTGGCAGCACTTTCTTTCTCTCCTTACGTGAATCACGAAATTAGAGAAAATTTCAGATTTCTAATCGGTAATCTGGCGGCCAGAGAATAGAGGATATATATGGGCTACGGCAGGGACCATGAAGAGAAATTAGGGTTCGGCCTCCTAACGGATCTGGATATCCCGTGTTCAGCCCGAACACACAATCCAGGTCCATTAACAATAGCTCGGTCCACTAATGAGCTATTGTTGCACTACCTCCCTAATCCCAAATTATGTTTTGTGGGCTCATTTTATTATATGCTCGTTTGGCTCCCCATGTTAAGATATCGTATGTCCGTCGATCAAATTAAGTTACTGACAACTATATTGATTCGACATCTTTTATCCTTAAGTAGTACCGCTCAACTTTATTTGTCATGTCGGATATAATCCACCTGCAGGGTTTACATGACAATCCTTATGAGCTCCTTAAGAGGACATCATCAACCCGATGTATCGGGACATGGATTCCATTTATAATCAACAACCCATCATACATACAATGGTATTACCCAATTCATAGAGGTTGTTGATCCATAATGAATCTCACTCTTTTATGAGTCAAAGTAATGCACATTGCATATACATGTCCGTTATTATATCCGGATTAAGAGTACAAGCATCCATAATAACAGAGGTGTTTGTTCTCTTATGTAGTCAGTACAAAGAGAACAACCTCAAGTGGTCCTGTTCAATACACACAAAGTGTACTAGTGTAAACTTATAGTCAAGATAGACTAATACCAGATTACACTACAACCTTTCCAATAGATTGTCCAAGTCCATCTAGGTTGTGAACTATTTATATACTCCATAAGAAACTGATAATATGATCTTCTGTGTGACACCACACACCATATTATCTACAATATAGAATATCAGACATTTGCATTAACACTTGCAACAAATACAATATGAAAACATTTGCCCATATGATTCTCATTCAAAATTTAAGGAAATAAGGTTACTACAAAAGTGATGCTTTTAGTATATAACCCTAACAATTTTCTCGTTCCAACATTTCTTTTTGAAACTTTACTTTGGATAATTGTATCTTTCTTATGGCTTCTGAACACACCACTCTTTCACATACAACGACCACAGTTGTCGTCTCGGACGGTTTTGGGCCGATCTGGATATCACAAGAACTATATTGTTTTTTCGTCCAACTTCTCGGCACCAACATAGCGCATCTTCGCTTGATTCAAACCAAATATCGGTCCAAAATAAATGGCCTACATCGACGGCAATTGGAGCAGGTAACGCAATATCGAAAGATGATAAGTCCTACAATATAACTTAAAGTTAATAAAACTAAACAACTACACAAATTAAATGTGAAAACTGTTGTGAATAAATAGGACTGCAGAGAGTAAGGCAGTCCTTACACTATGCAGGACTGCAGACACCCTGACAGTCCTTGTAATATAAAGGACTGTCATACAGGTGACAGTCCTGTCCTAAGAAATGGATTGCCAGAGGGGAGGCAGTCCTCTGTGTCACAGACTTGACTTTCACCCGACAAAAAGTTAAAATTTAGTTACCAAGAGTGCTTCCAAAGCATCAATGTGTTCTTCGGACGTAGCGGGACGAGAGTCTACTGCCTTCGATGACCCGGGTTCTTCCATGTTCCTTTTTTTCTACATTTAAAACATATAATACAATATTTATATGTGAAATTAATGTTGGAAACTCAAAACATATATTAATTCGATGACATACCAATTAACGGTAGAAGTCGATGACACTATTACTAGAATTTCCACCCACAATCTTCACAAAATGTAGGTTGGGAGAAAATTTGGGCTAGGGTTTAATTCTATGACCTAGAAATGTTGAGGGAGAGAAGAAAAGAGTAGAGGGAGAGAAGAAAATAGTAGAGGGAGAGAGGAAAAGAAATGAAAAGTTGTTATTTATACCATTCTTTGGGCTAGCCCCAAGTAAAAAAAAATGGATGGCAAACTTGTAAAAAAATTTTGAACATTTTTGGGCTAACCCCAAGTAAAATTGGTAGTGCCCTTAGAAAAAGCCAAAATCAATGGCATGAGTTTTGGGAAGTACCATTTTCCTACATATTTTTCCATCTGTCATGAAAATAGTTCCAAGCTACCAAACAAAGGAGAGGAACTATTTTTCTTTCTTGTACATCAAGGTATGTCTCGAACGAGGCCGGGCCGGCCCGAGGCCTGCTTTGACCGGGCTTAACCGAATTCGGGCCGAGCCGGGCTCAACCTGGGAGAGGAAGTGGGCCGGAAGAGAAAATGTTAAACCCAGTCCGGAGCCATGACCCGGTTGCGGGCATGCCGGGCTAAACCGAGCTGGGTTCGGGCCAGTTCAGGGTTGGGACCAGGCCGACCCCGTTTTTTTTTTTAAAGAAAAAATGAAAATGTGAGAAGGAAAAATTGAAAATTTTTTGTTAATGTTATTATAATTTAAAAATACTATAAGATATGTTTATAATTAAAAAAAAATTGAGAATGAAAAAGTTGATAATTTTTTCAACATAATTTACATCTGCTATAACCTTAAATAATTGTAATAAAATTGAAAGTTGAAAATTGATATTTTATTTTCAGAATTTTTTTAATAAAATGTACAAGTATTTTTTTTCTTTTCCGTTCTCCGTCGTCCGTCTAAGTTTATTGCTCAACTCCTCCAGTAGCGTCGCCCAAAGTAAGAGACTAAAAGTCCAGCTCACTGATGTTTGTAGTTTCATCTTGATTTTTTAGTTCGTTTTTCGCACGAACCCAATCTTGAACGCAAACGCAGGCCTTCAAAATATCTGGCAGCATCCTGCTCCTATTCATACTTAGCATCCTTGAACCTGCACTAAAACAATATTTCGATTCTACCGGGGACATTGGAACCATTAGTATATAACATGCTAAAGAGAGAAGTTAGGGTCGGTTGATGACCGCGGGCCTGGTCATTGGTTTTTCTAAAAAGAGAGAATAAAGAAAGGAAAAAAGGAAAAGGAAAAGGAAAGGAAAAAGATTTGAAGTGGGTTGAGCCCAGTGGGCTGAGTCAGAGTTTGGGCTGGGAGAGAATTTTGGTTGAGTAAATAATAGTTAATAACTATTCAGTATTAGTTAATAATTTCTATTAATATTTCGGTAGTTAATTATTATTGATTAATAAGTAATATTATTAGTTAATTATTAGTTGATTAATATGCTGCTATTCTTCTATTGCATTCACTGATGTAGCAAACATGCAGCAGTAAGACAAAAATATGATCGTCTTATAACACTAAAAACATGACATCTTCGGCCTCGTTATCCCTGGGTCTTTTTCATAAAGATGACAAATTAGAATTCCTGCCGGGTTTCCTTTTCTATTTTTGATAAAACAAAGAAAGCATTCAAGAAACATCATTTGATTTTCTTTTTACTACTTGGTTTGTGTAGGAAAGAAAGAAAAATATATTTGGGAAGATTTATGAAATGCCCAAAAACTAAAAAGTTTTATGTAAAACCCACCGCTAAAAAAACTTTCATCGCGTGCCCAGAATTAGAGAAACTTATCCAAAGCGGGTTCCAAATGACCCTTTTGTCCTTCCTTTTAATTTATTGGAAACACCCACAAAACTGCTCTTAAAAAAACGTTTCAATACTCCATCTTCTTCCATACGCTGCTCACTTTCGAATCTAGGTTTTCTCCTCAAAAATCTTCAAAAACTCGTCGAAAAATTTCGGAAAGACCGGGACGAACGACAAAAGTGCTAAAACGGAGGTCCAAACATCATTTTTTTGCGAATCTAAAATTTCGGAAGGCCGTCTAACTGCAAAGCTGTTACTTTCAGTCTCCTCGACGATACGCTCATTTTGCGACAAACGGGACCTCGTTTCGACCTCCCAGTCAAAAGTTATGGCCCTCCAAAGTTTCAGCTAACCATAAAATGCAGGAGAATGGCATTCTCCGTCTTAATTTACACGGAGAATGACCATTCTCCGTCTTAATTAGGACGAAGAATGACATTCTCCGTCTTAATTTACACGGAGAATGGTCATTCCAGTGTTAAAACGCAGGTGAATGACCATTCTCCGTGTTAGAAACACGGAGAATGCCATTCTCCGTGTTAAATGAAACGGAGAATGTCATTCTCCGTGTTAAATAAAACGGAGAATAGCATTCTCCGTCCTAATTAAGACGGAGAATGGCCATTCTCCGTGCTAAATTAAACGGAGAATGACCATTCTCCGACTTAATTAGGACGGAGAATGCCATTCTCCGTCTTAATTAGGACGGAAAATGCCATTCTCCGTGTAATTTATCATGGAGAATGGTCATTCTAGTGTTAAAACGCAGGAGAATGACCATTCTCCGTGTTAGAAACACGGAGAATGCCATTCTCCGTGTTAATTAGGACGGAGAATGTCATTCTCCGTCTTAAATAAAACGGAGAATGCCATTCTCCGTCCTAATTAAGACGGAGAATGACATTCTCGGTCCTAATTAAGACGGAAACGGAGAATGTCATTCTCCGTGTTAATTAGGACGGAGAATGGCATTCTCCGTCTTAAATAAAACGGAGAATGGCATTCTCCGTCCTAATTAAGACGGAGAATGCCATTCTTCGTCCTAATTAAGACGGAGAATGGTCATTTCCAGTGTTAAAACGTGTAATTTAGTTTTTTCAGGAATAAAGAGTTTCGTTCTTCTTTCAAAGCGATGATAATTCTTATGGAAAAGAAGAAGAAAGATCTTCTCTCCACAATTGAAGATCTGAGTTCAAATGTCTCCACGATGAAGATGATGATGATGGTGATGATGATGACGAGCGATGATCTGAGTTCGACTGAAGAAAAATACACCGAACTACGAACGATCTTTGCGATCTCTGCTGAATATGAGAGCAATGGAATTCAGATTTCCCGTGAAGAAGAAGAAGACGAAAATCGCAATCCAGATCTGAGTTTTTTGAATTCTGTCACGACCCGCACCCGTTTTTTTTTTTAAAACGGATACGAAACGTGTCCAAGCCAGCCTACGCCGCAGTGTCGGCGGTAGAACGCTGTCACGGCCATGAAGATCAAAATCACAAATAACACTCATTCACAAGATTAATTTAATTTACAAAGATCACAAGTTTTACCTTTGCATAAAACACAACTTGTACAATTATAGAATGACTACAACTCAACTATCTAACTAGTCTCTAGGCTTCTGGCTGCAAGTATCCCCGTATCTCCCATGCTAGGTGAATCCACGGCTAACCTGAAAATGTTGGTTTCCAGTCAGGAATGGAACGAGCACAATTCACTGAATGCAATTTCAAATAAAGAAGATGACTATAAACAAAGGTTAGACATCAATCATGGGTTTGAAAATAAACATGAAATATAAAAACCAATAGTAAGTAAATAGACACAAAATACTCTCCCCGACTGTTAGAAGTACCTTTGATATGTGATCGGTATGGGGTACTACACCGCACGGTCTACAATGTCTACTCACTGTCTACAATGTCTACTTGCAGAAAAATAAGCACTGTCTACGATGTCTACTTGCAGAAAATAAGCACTGTCTACACTACTTGCAGAAAATAAGCACTGTCTACACTACTTGCAGAAAATAAGCACTGTCTACACTACTTGCAGAAAATAAGCACTGTCTACACTACTTGCAGAAAATAAGCACTGTCTACACTACTTGCAGAAAATAAGCACTGTCTACACTACTTGCAGAAGGTAAAACACGGGCTACACTTCTGCAGAAATATAAACACGGGCTACAATGTCTAACACGGGCTATGGTCAGATCACATATCTTTGGTACTTCTAATTCCCGACTCCACAATTTATAATAAAAAAATAATCACATAACCAATGGCCAACCAATGAAATATAGTGAAAATCAATATCGAAATGCAGACAATAAACTGTACTCGCCTGTGGTCCTGTGCTGGTGAAACCGATGATCCAAATCACTCAATGTGCCACTATAGTCAAAACCCGTACAACAGTCTCCGGAAGCTGAAATAAACATTACCAATGATCTCAGAATAGTCCAATTAGCTAGGATTGCCTGTCCTTAAGTCCAATTCTGGACACAGGGGCAAAACGGTAATTTCGGGCAAAAACGATGTCCGCCGTTGGACCCGCTTTGCACCGAAAAGCGTGTCAGAGTCAACGGTCTCTAAAGTCATCAAACTACATGTCTACGAATCTAGTTTTTCGATACGAACCCAACCGTATGTCCAGAGTTGGATTCCGGCGGGCCGTGCACAAAATCGCCCGTTGTGTGGGACCGTGGGGCCCACAAAACGACGTCGATTTCAACTGTCTCAGAATTGGACCAAACTTGGCATGCAGGACCAGAAAAATGATACGGTTCTGTTGGCGCAAGTTTCGTCTCAATCTGACGAGCGTGCACAAAGTAATTGGAGAATTTGCAACGTGCACGATACGGTGAATTTCGACGGATACGCATCAAATTCGTCGCGCACACGCGACCAATTTAAATTCCGTCAAAGCCCACACGACCACGAAACCGTTACGCAGCTTTCGATGCTTTCGGTTCGCGACCACGTCGTCCCGATTGGCGTGACGCACGTCATGTGGAACAATTTCAATGTTTTGAAAACAGATTTTTGGAAAACTTTGGAATTCGATTTCTCGACGCTCAGTCGATGATTTCGAATTCCGCAAGAAAGGATTCGAAGCCCTACATGTTGTCTAAAAGTCTCTTCAAATAGATTTTCTAATGTGCCACTGGATCGATCAGAATCGATCGTCGAAGGTGGGTGATTGGACTGTTTTAAAGCTCTGTTTTAGGCTGGTTTTTCGTCGACTTTGCGTCGATTTTTCTGACAACCTAGGGTTCTACAATTAATTCTAATTGAAGGGATTTAGAGTCGGTCATGTTAGCTTCGTACCTGAGAAGACGGAACGTGAAACGGCGGAGCGTAAGGCGCAGGAGACGGGCGCGAAGTCGGGCGGTCAGGCTGCCGTTACTGCTGCTGGTGATGTTTCCTCCTCACGCGTATGTGCGCACGCGCTGCCAGCGTGTTTGCCGGCCGCCGGCGGCCCAGGGCGGCGTCCAATGGTGGCGCGCGCGTGTCGACAGAGGTGGGCGCGGTGGAGGTGGCGGCGTCGAGTTGGTTTGCGTTAGGGTTTGGGAGTTTTGTCGTTTTGATCTCTCGATCTCAATATATATACTTAATGTATATATAAAGGGTCGACTGCTCTGTTCCGAAATAACAGAGCTGAGCTGCTCTGGCTCTCGGCTGGGTTGGCCCATGAGCTCGGGTGTTCTCGTGTGGGCCGGCTCGTGGGGAGCTCGGCTGGGCCTACTGCTAATGGGGTGTTCTGTAGTTTAAGTGAATTTGTAGTTCACTTGCTCACTCGGGTTGGAGCTAAGCCTCGGAATGGTTTGCTCTGATCGGGTTGGAGCCGATCTTATTATGGGCTGGGCTGCTCTCCTATTCCTATTACTTATTTCCTATTTCTTTCTATATTCTATATATATATAAATACATATACCTACCTTTATATGTACAAGTATAGGTATGCATACATATAAAGTTTACGTGTTGTATTCATCTATGTATATATACTCTCCTACATAATACATGTATACGTAAACTGTATTTGGAGCCTTTCCTGTATATACCTTCATATATAAATAATATATATATAACCTATTAACACGTATATTTATATATCTATAAATATGTATATATCTATATATACACCTATAAATCTCCAAAATTCAAAATAAACTTAACATTAGCTATTGTATCTAGATACTTGTACATAAACGTAAGTTCAATTGACAATAAAAGGACAACCAATAAATATGTTTATCTATATATATATATATTTATGCACATATCTACATATACATTTTTATACACCATATACAAATATTTGCACCAAGAATATATCCCTATATGTTTCTATATGTATATATATCAATAAGAAAATAATATATTTCCTCTTCTATTATATACATATTTACACAAAATACACATGTCTCTATATATTCCTATATACGTATACATATACTATATATATTTATATATACACGCTCATATAACATATTTATATATATAATTACCACAATAATAACCTTAATAATAATAATCCTAATAACACTGAATTTAAACCAGTATTATACTTCGATGAACCCATCGAGTACACCATTTATTTCAAATAAATAAAAATATTATCAAAATTCCGGGAAGGGGAGCTACAAATCTACCCACCTTAAAAATAATTTCGTCCTCGAAATTCTAATTCGTAACTATTCTTAAAATTCCAAAAGAAAAAAAAAATCCACCTTAATCTTAATCTCCTCAATTTAATCACTCAATTATTTTATACCATTTTCTAGCCGTTTCATAACTCCGAATACATGAGAACTTCTACCCACCTTTGGTCACACTACTCCATTAAACAAAATCTTAAAATGCTCTAACTGGTCGCTAACAATCCCACCAACAACTATCTGGGCATATGGTATCTAGACTCCTCTCGTATCTATCAAACAACCCAAAATTTTTAACAAGCAATAATTTATACAAGTAGCTAAGAATTATCAATAGCTTCTAATAAGCATGACCACTCGTCGTTCTAAAAAAAATAAAGAACAGAAGGGCAAGGATGAATATTGGGTTTCAATCTATATGGCTAGACAAGATCCCAAAGTAAAACTATTCCTACTAGATTGGGGTATTCTTAGAATAGGTTTCTACCCGAGGGGTTGAGCTAGTTGTCCGTCAGGTTGGTTAGCTAGGTTCATGAAGCCTCAAAATGCACCTCCCGAGACTTTTGTGTTTAAGTAGCACATGAGGTCTCAATTGGGTGGCACACTGGTGACATGTGCGCAGTGGGCTCGAGTCGATCACAACCATATATTGGGTTGAAGGCTTCGAGTCAAAGTTGAGTCCCTAATCATAATCGAGAAGTTTACCGGTACCATGGTAAGGGTTATAGTTAGTCCTTTCTACCTGAAAGTCGTACCATAAAAATAGAGTACAAGGGGACTGGTTTGAGTGGAACATGATATACCTAGATGGAGGTGGACTCGTATAGATCTTACATATGAAATTTGTTGGAAGGTAACAACGGGTCTCGTGTTCCGAATATTAATGACACAGCTGGGGTCACAAAACGATCTAAATGAAAAGTGGGAGTCCAAGGGCACTAATCGTCACCCTAGTGGAAAATCATTCTAGTCAATCGGTAATCTTCCTACACTCCCAAAAATTTTAGGAGACTTACAGTCTACCCACCTTAGAAGCTAGGATATGATTTTAGGAATAAGTGGTTAGAAGAATTCCAAGGTCCGGATATTGTACCTCGACTCTTGTAAATGAAGAATAAGGCACGGCGTAACGGAATATGGAAGATGTAAGTCAAGTCAAAGATTGTTCCTCAATAATTGAAAAATGAGTGTGTACAATGACACACGGTCGATAAAATAGAGGAACATACACATCCCTAGTGTACAAGAGTTATCGACGGGGTAATCAGCTCTAAGGCACGTCATATGAAAATATTTCTAACAACTGTGTCGTGATTCTCTATTGGGGTCAAACCTGCCGGGCTAGTGTCACAAGGGTTCTAGTTGAAGCAAGCTTCAAACAAAAGATTAGAGGCTCACAACATTTGGTCTCTGGAGAATAGGTAGTCTCCTAGGTTGGCATTCCGACTAAGGGTAAAACCCTCATCATTCTCAAATTCAGATGGCTTGAAAGTCCCGATAACAGTTTGAGGTCGAGAGAAGAACGAATAACTGAATCACAGGACTGCCGTTGGTAGCTACACTTATGTCTACCATTATCATAGCCATGAGAATACTCTGTATCTCTCTACCATCACTAGCTTTCGTCTTTCCAAATCGGTGAAAGATAAAAACAATAAAGAATTCAAGGGAGATGTTACTGAATCCAATTTCGTGATTCAAGGGCGAACATATAATTCAAGAGGAATTGTCAATACAGTCGCGGATGAGATCCTAGATACCTATATATCTCCATCCACGTAGTATAATTAAACGAAAAGCGAACCAAATGCATCATGGTTGATCAGACCATAATACACTGATTCTGATCAGACAATATGTTGGTAGGCGTCCCCACTAAACATATGCCTCGAATCAAGCTCGAGAACAGAGTGAGCTTGCAAAATTAAGCTGTAACAGCAACGTTTGTTAAGATAGTCGAATACAATTAGGCAAGATTTTTGAAAGAAGGCACAAATAGTTTGAGTTTAGTGAGAAATCAAAACCTTATCCGGTGTCCTTGCTTACACGGTCTTCCTACTATCTTCTGATCCACAAGGACTTGGTCGACTAATGGGTTATGGTCATTCTAAATTACATATTCTAGGTAACCCTATTAGTGTCAGTCGATAACCTCGTCAATAGGTCACAAGGACCACGGAATGCTAGATCGAAAGACGTGCTATCCATCTTACAAAACTTCCACCAATATTGGCTTCGGATCTTATGGAACACACAAGGCACTGTCCTATCCTCTATAGTACCCTTAATTTGTAATCACGTCTGAAGTCATTTCACCGAGGACTATGCCTCGCCCGTAAAATTGGGCTGTGGTAATCCTTGGTTTCGTAACTCAATTATGATACAAATCGAACATTACTTAACTCTATCCAATATTGGCTCAAGGATAACTACGATCAAGAGTGGACCACTAGTCATATCTCTAGCAAATTCTATAACCGATATTTTTCTAATCTCCTTTCAACTCTAGGGGTCGTGTCTCGCCAGTGCGCTGCTGGCTGCAGTGAATCCCTAGTCTCCAAAATTAAATAAATGGCGACAGTGCGCTGCTGTCCTGTCGGCATAAGTTAACTAACATTCTCGTAACTATATCTGTAAATAAATCCCTGAGCTTCTAGAGATTCAACAAGTTGACTATGAAATAAAGTGTAAGCATTTGTCCTATCAGTCACAACCCTTAAGATAAAAGATTGAACAAGGAGAAATAACTAAAAAGAAATACATACATTCTAACTCTTCCATGTGTTTTCAAGCCTCTGAGGGACAACTTGAATCGAAACCAACTCGCGGTCCGTATATGGATAAGAAAAATTAGAACTTTATAAAATAATGATTCTTAGGGCAACTAGCAATTATAGGGATAATTCGGCTAGGATATGGGGATGATATCTAAGAGGCAAAGAGAATGAATTGAACAATTCATCAAGGTTAGATCATCAATCCTAGGAAGTCCGATCTTACCAAATGAATAATCTATTCACATTGGATCATATCGTCATATCAATAGGTAATAGTGTACCTGTAAGGATCTGACACTCTATCAAAATTAATAACTCCTTATCTACATTGCATGGCCTAGACTACCCATCGGTAAATTTGTATAAGGGACTCCTAGTCCTAGTCATTCTCGTAAATTAAATTAATTTCTAATTCATGAATGAGTATTTCTAATCGCAGGCTCGCAATAGTACGGCTAACTTAAGTACTATCACGAGTTCACAAGATTTGTGAAGACTGACCTGCATGGGCCACCACAAAAACTTGTCACGACCCGCACCCATTTTTTTTTTTTAAAACGGATACGAAACGTGTCCAAGCCAGCCTACGCCGCAGTGTCGGCGGTAGAACGCTGTCACGGCCATGAAGATCAAAATCACAAATAACACTCATTCACAAGATTAATTTAATTTACAAAGATCACAAGTTTTACCTTTGCATAAAACACAACTTGTACAATTATAGAATGACTACAACTCAACTATCTAACTAGTCTCTAGGCTTCTGGCTGCAAGTATCCCCGTATCTCCCATGCTAGGTGAATCCACGGCTAACCTGAAAATGTTGGTTTCCAGTCAGGAATGTAACGAGCACAATTCACTGAATGCAATTTCAAATAAAGAAGATGACTATAAACAAAGGTTAGACATCAATCATGGGTTTGAAAATAAACATGAAATATAAAAACCAATACTAAGTAAATAGACACAAAATACTCTCCCCGACTGTTAGAAGTACCTTTGATATGTGATCGGTATGGGGTACTACACCGCACGGTCTACAATGTCTACTCACTGTCTACAATGTCTACTTGCAGAAAAATAAGCACTGTCTACGATGTCTACTTGCAGAAAATAAGCACTGTCTACACTACTTGCAGAAAATAAGCACTGTCTACACTACTTGCAGAAAATAAGCACTGTCTACACTACTTGCAGAAAATAAGCACTGTCTACACTACTTGCAGAAAATAAGCACTGTCTACACTACTTGCAGAAGGTAAAACACGGGCTACACTTCTGCAGAAATATAAACACGGGCTACAATGTCTAACACGGGCTATGGTCAGATCACATATCTTTGGTACTTCTAATTCCCGACTCCACAATTTATAATAAAAAATAATCACATAACCAATGGCCAACCAATGAAATATAGTGAAAATCAATATCGAAATGCAGACAATAAACTGTACTCGCCTGTGGTCCTGTGCTGGTGAAACCGATGATCCAAATCACTCAATGTGCCACTATAGTCAAAACCCGTACAACAGTCTCCGGAAGCTGAAATAAACATTACCAATGATCTCAGAATAGTCCAATTAGCTAGGATTGCCTGTCCTTAAGTCCAATTCTGGACACAGAGGCAAAACGGTAATTTCGGGCAAAAACGATGTCCGCCGTTGGACCCGCTTTGCACCGAAAAGCGTGCCAGAGTCAACGGTCTCTAAAGTCGTCAAACTACATGTCTACGAATCCAGTTTTTCGATACGAACCCAACCGTATGTCCAGAGTTGGATTCCGGTGGGCCGTGCACAAAATCGCCCGTTGTGTGGGACCGTGGGGCCCACAAAACGACGTCGATTTCAACTGTCTCAGAATTGGACCAAACTTGGCATGCAGGACCAGAAAAATGATACGGTTCTGTTGGCGCAAGTTTTGTCTCAATCTGACGAGCGTGCACAAAGTAATTGGAGAATTTGCAACGTGCACGATACGGTGAATTTCGACGGATACGCATCAAATTTGTCGCGCACACGCGACCAATTTAAATTCCGTCAAAGCCCACACGACCACGAAACCGTTACGCAGCTTTCGATGCTTTCGGTTCGCGATCACGTCGTCCCGATTGGCGTGACGCACGTCATGTGGAACAATTTCAATGTTTTGAAAACAGATTTTTGGGAAACTTTGGAATTCGATTTCTCGACGCTCAGTCGATGATTTCGAATTCCGCAAGAAAGGATTCGAAGCCCTACATGTTGTCTAAAAGTCTCTTCAAATAGATTTTCTAATGTGCCACTGGATCGATCAGAATCGATCGTCGAAGGTGGGTGATTGGACTGTTTTAAAGCTCTGTTTTAGGCTGGTTTTTCGTCGACTTTGCGTCGATTTTTCTGACAACCTAGGGTTCTACAATTAATTCTAATTGAAGGGATTTAGAGTCGGTCATGTTAGCTTCGTACCTGAGAAGACGGAACGTGAAACGGCGGAGCGTAAGGCGCAGGAGACGGGCGCGAAGTCGGGCGGTCAGGCTGCCGTTACTGCTGCTGGTGATGTTTCCTCCTCACGCGTATGTGCGCGCGCGCTGCCAGCGTGTTTCCGGCCGCCGGCGGCCCAGGGCGGCGTCCAGTGGTGGCGCGCGCGTGTCGACAGAGGTGGGCACGGTGGAGGTGGCGGCGTCGAGTTGGTTTGCGTTAGGGTTTGGGAGTTTTGTCGTTTTGATCTCTCGATCTCAATATATATACTTAATGTATATATAAAGGGTCGACTGCTCTGTTCCGAAATAACAGAGCTGAGCTGCTCTGGCTCTCGGCTGGGTTGGCCCATGAGCTCGGGTGTTCTCGTGTGGGCCGGCTCGTGGGGAGCTCGGCTGGGCCTACTGCTAATGGGGTGTTCTGTAGTTTAAGTGAATTTGTAGTTCACTTGCTCACTCGGGTTGGAGCTAAGCCTCGGAATGGTTTGCTCTGATCGGGTTGGAGCCGATCTTATTATGGGCTGGGCTGCTCTCCTATTCCTATTACTTATTTCCTATTTCTTTCTATATTCTATATATATATAAATACATATACCTACCTTTATATGTACAAGTATAGGCATGCATACATATAAAGTTTACGTGTTGTATTCATCTATGTATATATACTCTCCTACATAATACATGTATACGTAAACTGTATTTGGAGCCTTTCCTGTATATACCTTCATATATAAATAATATATATATAACCTATTAACACGTATATTTATATATCTATAAATATGTATATATCTATATATACACCTATAAATCTCCAAAATTCAAAATAAACTTAACATTAGCTATTGTATCTAGATACTTGTACATAAACGTAAGTTCAATTGACAATAAAAGGACAACCAATAAATATGTTTATCTATATATATATATATTTATGCACATATCTACATATACATTTTTATACACCATATACAAATATTTGCACCAAGAATATATCCCTATATGTTTCTATATGTATATATATCAATAAGAAAATAATATATTTCCTCTTCTATTATATACATATTTACACAAAATACACATGTCTCTATATATTCCTATATACGTATACATATACTATATATATTTATATATACACGCTCATATAACATATTTATATATATAATTACCACAATAATAACCTTAATAATAATAATCCTAATAACACTGAATTTAAACCAGTATTATACTTCGATGAACCCATCGAGTACACCATTTATTTCAAATAAATAAAAATATTATCAAAATTCCGGGAAGGGGAGCTACAAATCTACCCACCTTAAAAATAATTTCGTCCTCGAAATTCTAATTCGTAACTATTCTTAAAATTCCAAAAGAAAAAAAAAATCCACCTTAATCTTAATCTCCTCAATTTAATCACTCAATTATTTTATACCATTTTCTAGCCGTTTCATAACTCCGAATACATGAGAACTTCTACCCACCTTTGGTCACACTACTCCATTAAACAAAATCTTAAAATGCTCTAACCGGTCGCTTACAATCCCACCAACAACTATCTGGGCATATGGTATCTAGACTCCTCTCGTATCTATCAAACAACCCAAAATTTTTAACAAGCAATAATTTATACAAGTAGCTAAGAATTATCAATAGCTTCTAATAAGCATGACCACTCGTCGTTCTAAAAAAAATAAAGAACAGAAGGGCAAGGATGAATATTGGGTTTCAATCTATATGGCTAGACAAGATCCCAAAGTAAAACTATTCCTACTAGATTGGGGTATTCTTAGAATAGGTTTCTACCCGAGGGGTTGAGCTAGTTGTCCGTCAGGTTGGTTAGCTAGGTTCATGAAGCCTCAAAATGCACCTCCCGAGACTTTTGTGTTTAAGTAGCACATGAGGTCTCAATTGGGTGGCACACTGGTGACATGTGCGCAGTGGGCTCGAGTCGATCACAACCATATATTGGGTTGAAGGCTTCGAGTCAAAGTTGAGTCCCTAATCATAATCGAGAAGTTTACCGGTACCATGGTAAGGGTTATAGTTAGTCCTTTCTACCTGAAAGTCGTACCATAAAAATAGAGTACAAGGGAACTGGCTTGAGTGGAACATGATATACCTAGATGGAGGTGGACTCGTATAGATCTTACATATGAAATTTGTTGGAAGGTAACAACGGGTCTCGTGTTCCGAATATTAATGACACAGCTGGGGTCACAAAACGATCTAAATGAAAAGTGGGAGTCCAAGGGCACTAATCGTCACCCTAGTGGAAAATCATTCTAGTCAATCGGTAATCTTCCTACACTCCCAAAAATTTTAGGAGACTTACAGTCTACCCACCTTAGAAGCTAGGATATGATTTTAGGAATAAGTGGTTAGAAGAATTCCAAGGTCCGGATATTGTACCTCGACTCTTGTAAATGAAGAATAAGGCACGGCGTAACGGAATATGGAAGATGTAAGTCAAGTCAAAGATTGTTCCTCAATAATTGAAAAATGAGTGTGTACAATGACACACGGTCGATAAAATAGAGGAACATACACATCCCTAGTGTACAAGAGTTATCGACGGGGTAATCAGCTCTAAGGCACGTCATATGAAAATATTTCTAACAACTGTGTCATGATTCTCTATTGGGGTCAAACCTGCCGGGCTAGTGTCACAAGGGTTCTAGTTGAAGCAAGCTTCAAACAAAAGATTAGAGGCTCACAACATTTGGTCTCTGGAGAATAGGTAGTCTCCTAGGTTGGCATTCCGACTAAGGGTAAAACCCTCATCATTCTCAAATTCAGATGGCTTGAAAGTCCCGATAACAGTTTGAGGTCGAGAGGAGAACGAATAACTCAATCACAGGACTGCCGTTGGTAGCTACACTTATGTCTACCATTATCATAGCCATGAGAATACTCTGTATCTCTCTACCATCACTAGCTTTCGTCTTTCCAAATCGGTGAAAGATAAAAACAATAAAGAATTCAAGGGAGATGTTACTGAATCCAATTTCGTGATTCAAGGGCGAACATATAATTCAAGAGGAATTGTCAATACAGTCGCGGATGAGATCCTAGATACCTATATATCTCCATCCACGTAGTATAATTAAACGAAAAGCGAACCAAATGCATCATGGTTGATCAGACCATAATACACTGATTCTGATCAGACAATATGTTGGTAGGCGTCCCCACTAAACATATGCCTCGAATCAAGCTCGAGAACAGAGTGAGCTTGCAAAATTAAGCTGTAACAGCAACGTTTGTTAAGATAGTCGAATACAATTAGGCAAGATTTTTGAAAGAAGGCACAAATAGTTTGAGTTTAGTGAGAAATCAAAACCTTATCCGGTGTCCTTGCTTACACGGTCTTCCTACTATCTTCTGATCCACAAGGACTTGGTCGACTAATGGGTTATGGTCATTCTAAATTACATATTCTAGGTAACCCTATTAGTGTCAGTCGATAACCTCGTCAATAGGTCACAAGGACCACGGAATGCTAGATCGAAAGACGTGTTATCCATCTTACAAAACTTCCACCAATATTGGCTTCGGATCTTATGGAACACACAAGGCACTGTCCTATCCTCTATAGTACCCTTAATTTGTAATCACGTCTGAAGTCATTTCACCGAGGACTATGCCTCGCCCGTAAAATTGGGCTGTGGTAATCCTTGGTTTCGTAACTCAATTATGATACAAATCGAACATTACTTAACTCTATCCAATATTGGCTCAAGGATAACTACGATCAAGAGTGGACCACTAGTCATATCTCTAGCAAATTCTATAACCGATATTTTTCTAATCTCCTTTCAACTCTAGGGGTCGTGTCTCGCCAGTGCGCTGCTGGCTGCAGTGAATCCCTAGTCTCCAAAATTAAATAAATGGCGACAGTGCGCTGCTGTCCTGCCGGCATAAGTTAACTAACATTCTCGTAACTATATCTGTAAATAAATCCCTGAGCTTCTAGAGATTCAACAAGTTGACTATGAAATAAAGTGTAAGCATTTGTCCTATCAGTCACAACCCTTAAGATAAAAGATTGAACAAGGAGAAATAACTAAAAAGAAATACATACATTCTAACTCTTCCATGTGTTTTCAAGCCTCTGAGGGACAACTTGAATCGAAACCAACTCGCGGTCCGTATATGGATAAGAAAAATTAGAACTTTATAAAATAATGATTCTTAGGGCAACTAGCAATTATAGGGATAATTCGGCTAGGATATGGGGATGATATCTAAGAGGCAAAGAGAATGAATTGAACAATTCATCAAGGTTAGATCATCAATCCTAGGAAGTCCGATCTTACCAAATGAATAATCTATTCACATTGGATCATATCGTCATATCAATAGGTAATAGTGTACCTGTAAGGATCTGACACTCTATCAAAATTAATAACTCCTTATCTACATTGCATGGCCTAGACTACCCATCGGTAAATTTGTATAAGGGACTCCTAGTCCTAGTCATTCTCGTAAATTAAATTAATTTCTAATTCATGAATGAGTATTTCTAATCGCAGGCTCGCAATAGTACGGCTAACTTAAGTACTATCACGAGTTCACAAGATTTGTGAAGACTGACCTGCATGGGCCACCACAAAAACTTGTCACGACCCGCACCCGTTTTTTTTTTTAAAACGGATACGAAACGTGTCCAAGCCAGCCTACGCCGCAGTATCGGCGGTAGAACGCTGTCACGGCCATGAAGATCAAAATCACAAATAACACTCATTCACAAGATTAATTTAATTTACAAAGATCACAAGTTTTACCTTTGCATAAAACACAACTTGTACAATTATAGAATGACTACAACTCAACTATCTAACTAGTCTCTAGGCTTCTGGCTGCAAGTATCCCCGTATCTCCCATGCTAGGTGAATCCACGGCTAACCTGAAAATGTTGGTTTCCAGTCAGGAATGTAACGAGCACAATTCACTGAATGCAATTTCAAATAAAGAAGATGACTATAAACAAAGGTTAGACATCAATCATGGGTTTGAAAATAAACATGAAATATAAAAACCAATAGTAAGTAAATAGACACAAAATACTCTCCCCGACTGTTAGAAGTACCTTTGATATGTGATCGGTATGGGGTACTACACCGCACGGTCTACAATGTCTACTCACTGTCTACAATGTCTACTTGCAGAAAAATAAGCACTGTCTACGATGTCTACTTGCAGAAAATAAGCACTGTCTACACTACTTGCAGAAAATAAGCACTGTCTACACTACTTGCAGAAAATAAGCACTGTCTACACTACTTGCAGAAAATAAGCACTGTCTACACTACTTGCAGAAAATAAGCACTGTCTACACTACTTGCAGAAGGTAAAACACGGGCTACACTTCTGCAGAAATATAAACACGGGCTACAATGTCTAACACGGGCTATGGTCAGATCACATATCTTTGGTACTTCTAATTCCCGACTCCACAATTTATAATAAAAAATAATCACATAACCAATGGCCAACCAATAAAATATAGTGAAAATCAATATCGAAATGCAGACAATAAACTGTACTCGCCTGTGGTCCTGTGCTGGTGAAACCGATGATCCAAATCACTCAATGTGCCACTATAGTCAAAACCCGTACAACAGTCTCCGGAAGCTGAAATAAACATTACCAATGATCTCAGAATAGTCCAATTAGCTAGGATTGCCTGTCCTTAAGTCCAATTCTGGACACAGGGGCAAAACGGTAATTTCGGGCAAAAACGATGTCCGCCGTTGGACCCGCTTTGCACCGAAAAGCGTGCCAGAGTCAACGGTCTCTAAAGTCATCAAACTACATGTCTACGAATCCAGTTTTTCGATACGAACCCAACCGTATGTCCAGAGTTGGATTCCGGCGGACCGTGCACAAAATCGCCCGTTGTGTGGGACCGTGGGGCCCACAAAACGACGTCGATTTCAACTGTCTCAGAATTGGACCAAACTTGGCATGCAGGACCAGAAAAATGATACGGTTCTGTTGGCACAAGTTTCGTCTCAATCTGACGAGCGTGCACAAAGTAATTGGAGAATTTGCAACGTGCACGATACGGTGAATTTCGACGGATACGCATCAAATTCGTCGCGCACACGCGACCAATTTAAATTCCGTCAAAGCCCACACGACCACGAAACCGTTACGCAGCTTTCGATGCTTTCGGTTCGCGACCACGTCGTCCCGATTGGCGTGACGCACGTCATGTGGAACAATTTCAATGTTTTGAAAACAGATTTTTGGGAAACTTTGGAATTCGATTTCTCGACGCTCAGTCGATGATTTCGAATTCCGCAAGAAAGGATTCGAAGCCCTACATGTTGTCTAAAAGTCTCTTCAAATAGATTTTCTAATGTGCCACTGGATCGATCAGAATCGATCGTCGAAGGTGGGTGATTGGACTGTTTTAAAGCTCTGTTTTAGGCTGGTTTTTCGTCGACTTTGCGTCGATTTTTCTGACAACCTAGGGTTCTACAATTAATTCTAATTGAAGGGATTTAGAGTCGGTCATGTTAGCTTCGTACCTGAGAAGACGGAACGTGAAACGGCGGAGCGTAAGGCGCAGGAGACGGGCGCGAAGTCGGGCGGTCAGGCTGCCGTTACTGCTGCTGGTGATGTTTCCTCCTCACGCGTATGTGCGCGCGCGCTGCCAGCGTGTTTGCCGGCCGCCGGCGGCCCAGGGCGGCGTCCAGTGGTGGCGCGCGCGTGTCGACAGAGGTGGGCGCGGTGGAGGTGGCGGCGTCGAGTTGGTTTGCGTTAGGGTTTGGGAGTTTTGTCGTTTTGATCTCTCGATCTCAATATATATACTTAATGTATATATAAAGGGTCGACTGCTCTGTTCCGAAATAACAGAGCTGAGCTGCTCTGGCTCTCGGCTGGGTTGGCCCATGAGCTCGGGTGTTCTCGTGTGGGCCGGCTCGTGGGGAGCTCGGCTGGGCCTACTGCTAATGGGGTGTTCTGTAGTTTAAGTGAATTTGTAGTTCACTTGCTCACTCGGGTTGGAGCTAAGCCTCGGAATGGTTTGCTCTGATCGGGTTGGAGCCGATCTTATTATGGGCTGGGCTGCTCTCCTATTCCTATTACTTATTTCCTATTTCTTTCTATATTCTATATATATATAAATACATATACCTACCTTTATATGTACAAGTATAGGCATGCATACATATAAAGTTTACGTGTTGTATTCATCTATGTATATATACTCTCCTACATAATACATGTATACGTAAACTGTATTTGGAGCCTTTCCTGTATATACCTTCATATATAAATAATATATATAACCTATTAACACGTATATTTATATATCTATAAATATGTATATATCTATATATACACCTATAAATCTCCAAAATTCAAAATAAACTTAACATTAGCTATTGTATCTAGATACTTGTACATAAACGTAAGTTCAATTGACAATAAAAGGACAACCAATAAATATGTTTATCTATATATATATATATTTATGCACATATCTACATATACATTTTTATACACCATATACAAATATTTGCACCAAGAATATATCCCTATATGTTTCTATATGTATATATATCAATAAGAAAATAATATATTTCCTCTTCTATTATATACATATTTACACAAAATACACATGTCTCTATATATTCCTATATACGTATACATATACTATATATATTTATATATACACGCTCATATAACATATTTATATATATAATTACCACAATAATAACCTTAATAATAATAATCCTAATAACACTGAATTTAAACCAGTATTATACTTCGATGAACCCATCGAGTACACCATTTATTTCAAATAAATAAAAATATTATCAAAATTCCGGGAAGGGGAGCTACAAATTCAAATACATATAGATGACCAATTCGCGCGGAGGGGTAGTTTCGGTATTATAAAAATAGCAGTTTCTAGCGGGTGGCATCTAAAAGGGAATCTTGGAATATTTAACGTGAAAATACTTAATTCTGGGTATTTCATAAAACTTATCCAGCGGGTGGGCATTTCATAAAAGCCCACCCCGAAATTGGGTTTCTCAGCAATTTCCAGAATATATTAATGGTCCAATAATATTTTTGTATTTTAAAATAAAAATAACCTCATATAAATCCAAAAGTAATGATAGGCAATCACACATTTAAGTAAGGCTATTTTCGTCCTAAATTTTTGCAATAAATGTCGGAAAAAAAGAGAGAAAAATTGATGACATGAGTTTTGAGAAGTAGCACAAGTACCATTTTTCTACCTAGTTTTTCATCTGTCATGAAAATAGTTCCAGGCTACCAAACAAAGGAGAGGAACGATTTTTCTTTCTTGTACATCAAGGTGTCTCTCGAACGAGGCCGGGCCTGCCCGAGGCCTGATTTAACCGGGCTTGATCGAATTCGGGCCGAGCCGGGCCGGGCTCAGCCTAGGAGAGGAAGCGGTTCGGAAGAGAAAATGTTAACCCAGCTCGGACCCATGACCCGGTTGGGGGCATGCCCTGCTGAACCGAGCTAGGTTTGGGCCAGTTCGGGGTTGGGTCCGGACATGTCCGGGTTTTTTTTTCTTAAAAGAAAAAAAAATTTTGAGAAGGAAAAATTGGAATTTTTTATTAATGTTATTATAATTTTAAAATTCTATAAGATATTTTTATAACTAAAAAAATATTTTGAGAAGGAAAAAGTTGATAATTTTTATTAATGCTAATATAATTTAAATCTACTATAACATTAAATAATAATAAAAAATTGAAAGTTGAAAATTGACATTTTATTTTCATAAAATTTGTATTAAAATGCACAATTTTCTTTTCTTTTCTTTTTCGTTGTCCGTCGTCCGTCTAAGTTTATTGCTCAACTCCTCCAGTAGCATCGTCCAAAGTAAGAGACTGAAAGTCCGGCTCATTGATGTCGGCAGTTTCATCTTGAGTTTTGAGTTCGTTTTTTCGCACGGGCCCAATCTGAACGCAAACGCAGGCCTCCAAAAAAAATCTGGCAGCATCTTGCTCTCATTTTTGCTTAGCATCATTGAACCTTTAACCTGTACTAAAACAAGATTTCGATTCTACCGTGGACATCGGAACCATTAGTATATCACGTGCTAAAGATAGAAGTTTGGGCCGGTTGATGACCGTGGGCCGGGCCATTGATTTTTCTAAAAAGAGAGAAAAAAAGAAAGAAAAAGGAAAAAGAAAAGGAAAGGAAAAAAGATTTAGAAGTGCCCTGATTGGGACCAGTGGGCTGAGTCATAGTTTGGACTGGGAGAGAATTTTGGTTGAGCAAATAATAGTTAATAACTATTCAGTATTAGTTAATAATTTCGATTAATATTTGGGTAATTAATTATTATTGATTAATAAGTAATATTATTAGTTAATTAGTTGTTTAATATGCTGCTATTGATGTAGTAAACATGCAGCAGTAAGACAAAAATATGGTCGTCTTATAACACTAAAGATCATTTGATTATTTTTTTAGTGTTTGATTTGCGTAGGAAAGGTAAAATATATATATTCATGTTCCAATAATATTCTTGTATTTTAAAATAAAAATAACCTGAAATAATTCCAAAAGTAATGATACGCAATCACACATTTGAGTAAGGTTATTGTCGTCCTAAATTTGTGCAATAAATGTTGGAAAAAAGCCAAATCAATGACATGAGTTTTGAGAAGTACCAGAAGTACCATTTTCCTACTTATTTTTCCATCTGTCATGAAAATAGTTCCAGGCTACCAAACAAAGGAGAGGAACTATTTCCTTTCTTGTACATCAAGGTGTGTCTCGAATGAGGTCGGCCTGGCCCGAGGCCTTATTTGACCGGACTTGACAGAATTCGGGTCGGACTGGGCTCAACCTGGGAGAGGAAGTAGACTGGAAGAGAAAATGTTAAACCCAGCTCGGACCCATGAACTGGTTGGGGGCAGGCCGGGCGGAAGTCTGAGCTGGGTTCGGGCCAGTTCAAAGTTGGATTCGGGCCGGCCCGATTTTTTACTAAAGAAGAAAAAGTGGAAATTTGAGAAGGAAAAACTGAATGTTTTTTTTAATGTTATTATATTTTAAAAAGATATAAGATATGTTTATAACTAAAAAAAATTGAGAAGGAAAAATTTGATATTTTTTATTAATGCCAATATAATTTAAATCTACTATAACATTAAATAATAATAAAAAATTGAAAGTTGAAAATTGATATTTAATTTTTATAAAATTTGTAAGTTTACAACTTTTTTTTCTTTTCCGTTGTATGTCGTCCGTCTAAGTTTATTTCCTCCAGTAGCGTCGTCAAAAGTAAGAGACTGAAAGTACAGTTCACTGATGTCGGTAGTTTCACCTCTTGAGTTTTGAATTCATTTTTTCACACGAACCCATTCTTCAACGCAAACGCGGGCCTCCAAAATATCTGGCAGCATCCTGCTCCTATTCTTGCTTAGCATCCTTGAACCTGCACTATTACATTATTTCGATTCTACCGTTGACATTGGAACCATTGATATATCACGTGCTAAAGAGAGGAGTTTGGGCCGGTTGATTATCGTGGGTCAGGTCATTGGTTTTCCTAAAGAGAGAGGAAAAAAGAAAGAAAAAAAGGAGAAAGAAAAGGAAAGGAAAAAGATTTAGAAGTGGGCTGAGCCCAATGGGTTGAGCCCAGTGGGCTGAGTCAGAGTTTGGGCTGGGAGAGAATTTTGGTTGAGTAAATAATAGTTAATAACTATTTAATATTAGTTAATAATTTTGATTAATATTTGGGTAGTTATTTATTATTGATTAATATGTAATATTAATAGTTAATTAGTTGATTAATATTTTGGATAGTTAGTATTAATAATTATTAATTAGTTGATAATTCGATAGAATAATTATTGGTTAATTATTTAGAAATTAGTAATTGCTTAATTAGTTATTGATTATGATTTTTCTAGAAGTTAGGAATATTTTTCTAAATTAGAATCTAATATTCCTTGTTATTTTTATAGGTGATTCTTCTCTGTAAAGGCATGTACATATTTCTCAACTTTACTTAACAATGTTGCATTTTCACGTCTTACACTTGTGCTTGTTGTATTGTGTCACGTCAGGAGGTAGAACACTCATTTGGCATGTAGTATCCCTTAACCACGGGCACCCTTCACGACTGATAGCATCGTCGACAGACATGCCTTACATACCCATGCCAAGCATGCATGTTAGCATTGTCGAAGGACATGCGTTATACCTTGCATGCGTGATTGCTAGCATATCGTCTCTCATGGTATGCCTTATTTAGTCCCTACATGCTAATTGATGTTCTAATTGCACGAGTTACACACAAATAGTGCATTTAGCCAGGTACGTATTTTTATAGTTATTAATATTTTTATTATCTTGTTGCATCGTGTTCTTGGGTATTGTTGAGTTATATTATACTTTGCTTCTTTCCTAATTAGATCGTTGAAATATTAGACCAGGACATGAGAATGTCATTGAACAATGACTCTGGAAGATTCTAGAAGACTAGAATATGATACTGCTGATGTACTAGATTCTTTATGAGAATTGTGTGCCATATGTGTTATTATATAGTTTACCAGATTTGTCTTCGAAGAGAGTTGGCATATAGAATGTACCAAATATATCGATAGTGGACTTTGTGGTGACTGTGTGGTTGTGATTTGCTTGCATGATTTAGTTGTTTTGATGAGTAAATCAATGATATAATAATTCACAAGGTTTAGACGGCTGACTACCGCTGCTCACACCAGCGTAGGCCAGACGTTGTTCGATTCGTACTCTCGATTATTCAGGAGCGGGTCGCAACACATTTTTATGGTGACCTATGCCGGTCTAATCTTAATAGTACTTAGGTTTCAGGTACTATTAAGGGCCTGCTAGAATAAAAAACTCATCATTGTATAGGCGGACTATATGATTGTATATTTTACTATCTTCTAAAATTAATTTTATGTATCTCTTAGTGTCCCATGAAGGACAAAAAATATGCAAGGTCATGGTTGTTATTCCCGAAACAGATCTAGATGGAGAAATAACAAAAAACATAGACTTCTTGCAAATAAATTTGCTCTCTATTATGATATAGCAACAATCAGAAGCAGAGACTTCTCACAAATAAATTTGCAGTCTTTTCTGATTATGTAGGATGCTAGAGACTTCCAGCAAATATGTTTGCTCTCATAATATCCTGAAGCCACTCGCAGAAAAAGAAGGAAGGAAGAAGAACAACTCTATCGGGGTGATAAAAATCACCATTGCTCAAAACAAGATTCGCCCTACCACGATCTGCTTCCATGAACCAGCAAGTTCTGAGGGAACTTCTGGAACGCTCTCCGTCACCTCCTGTAGGAACTCATCGAACTCCTTTGGACTCTGATGGCGGCGGCCACATAACTCTCTTCGTCTCTCAATTTCGAAGTCCGTCCTCAAAGGAGGCACGAAGAGAGTATTTATAGAGTTGGGTGGTAGTCCTAACCCAAATCTTGGTCGCCCACTAATTGCAAAAAGATAGGAGTGAATAATGGAAAGATTTAACTGAATTAAATTCAAATCCCACAAAAGATGGATATAAATTATTTTTTCAATCTTTCCACAGCCACTAAAATCTTCCAATCAGCCTGATTATGCGCCAACAGCGCCCATGCGCCCAACAGCCTATGCGCCCATGTGCCTGCACGAGTAGCTGCTCAGCAGCGCAGGCGTGCACCTCGCAGTGCTGTATGTGTGTATAGCCCACGCATGCCCCCGCCCATGCGACTCATGCAACAACAACGCACAAAGCACCATGTGCCGATGCTGACGCGAGCGCACAAAGCGCTATGCACCAAAGAGGATATGTTAAACCCAGCCCCGACCCATGATTCGGTTGGGGGCGAGCCGGAAAGAACCGGGCTGGGTACGGTCCTGTTCAGGGTTAGGTCCGGACCAACCCTTTTTTTTAAAAGAAAAAAATGAAAATTTGAGAAGGAAAAATTAAAAAAAATTTATTAATGTTTTTATAATTTTATTAATGTTATTATCCTCCAGTAGCATCGTCCAAAGTAAGAGACCGAAAGTCCAACTCACTAATGTCGGCAGTTCCATCTCTTGAGTTTTGAGTTCGTTTTTTTTCGTACGAACCCAATCTTGAAAGCAAACGCAGGCCTCCAAAATATCTGCCAGCATCCTGCTTCTATTCTTGCTTAGCATCCTTGAACTTGCACTAAAACAAGATTTTGATTCTACCTTGGACACCGGGATCACTAGTATATCACATGCTAAAAAGAGGAGTTTGGACTGGTGGTTGACCGCGGGTCGGGCCATTGGTTTTTTTGAAAAAAGAGAAAAAAATAAAGGAAAAAGAAAATGAAAGGAAAATGATTTTGAAGTGGGCTAAGCCCAATGGGCTGAGCCAGAGTTTGGGCTAGGAGAGAATTTGGTTAAGTAAATAATAGTTAATAACTATTCAGCATTAGTTGATAATTTATTTTAATATTTGGGAAGTTAATTATTATCGATTAATAAGTAATATTATTAGTTAATTAGTTGGTTAACATTTTTGATAGTTAGTATTAGATGATAATTATTAATTAGCAGATAATTAGCTAGAATAATTATTGCTTAATTATTTAGAAATTAGTTGTTGCTTAATTAGTTATTGATTATGAATTTTCTAGAAGTTAGGAATATTCTTCTAAATTAGAACATGATATTCCTTATTATTTTTTGAGAAATTTTGAGTTGCACCCCACTTGTTTTATTCAAATTCAGGGTGCACCCCACACAATTTCCATAATGCAAGACACCCCCCACTTTTGATGGAACTTGTCTAAAACTAACGGTCAACGACTTTGACTCAAAATATTTGACGAAAATATTCCTCTTCCTTGTCTTCTTCCCCACTCCTGTTGTCCCCTCTCTCCGCCCCCGCTTGTTGGGTTTGTAGCCTTTTGTTTTAGTTTTTAGTCCCACATCGGCTAGAAAGGAATGTGTATCTCCACATATATGAGTCTTTTCTCTTTATGGAGATGCACATGTAGTGCACATGGGTGTGTGCCATGTGGGATTAATTATTAATGGTATAAAGGCTTAATCAACAATTAAGAAGCTGTAAGCTTTTTTGCTCTTGGAAATTTATTTCCATGGAGCTAAGCTCCGTAGGAGCTTAGCGACTCGGACTCGGACTCGGACTCGGGCTCGGGCTCGGACTCGGACTCGGGCTCGGGCTCATGAGACGTAATGTGGCATTTTGTTGGCGCACTTTGCACTTAGCATGTCAGCTTCGTCGCAAAGTACGCATAAGTAACGCTAATACGCGTATACGCAGCATACGGCAGCGTAAGGCAGCGTATGGTAGCATATGGCAGCGTACGCAGCGAACCCGCGTACCCGCGTGTCCGTGTATGTGCGTATGGCTGGCTGCATATTAGAGCGGAAACGGTTGCAGCAGTTGCTGCACGTTCAGGAGTGGTTCTGCCACTACCCTGAAGTTCAGGCAACTGCTTGGCAACCGCCCCGTGGGCTATATATGCAGGTTCTCTCCTCTCTCTGAGGGTAGTATTAATCAGAATTCCAGGAAGAAAAACTCTAAGTGTTCTTTAACACAACAGAGTAGTGAGCGTGTTCTTTAACACAAACACTAGTACTTTTTAGTACGCGTGGGTTCTGTTACTTCAAACAGAGAGAGAAGAGTAGAGCCATTGCCAGAGGAGTTCGCCGTCTTCCGAGGAGTCAGAAGAGCAGGAGTGTTCCAAGGTTTTCCGTCAACCTTGCTGGTTCCTGGAAGCTGTTCGCAGAGAACGAATAAAGCTTTGAGCAACGGTGATAATTCACCCTAGCATTTCCATCTCTCGCCTGTCATCCTTCTGTTGCCTTTAGCAGTTCTGTCAGTATTTTTTTTAAGGCACTACTGCCAGTTTGCTACGATCACAAAAATCTCTTTAGATTATTCGTGTATTACGATATCTTTTTAGATCTCGTAATTTGCAGAATCCTTCTGGATCTCTGTTGCAAAACCTTCTTTAAGGAATTGCATTTGAAACGTTGTCTTTACAACTGTTTCAGTTTCTGTATTTTCCATCGAAAAGCGTGCCCCGGCGTTCTCGACAATAACAATCTCAAAGCTTTATTGCTACGATGGAAAACATTAATGCTTCACTCCTAAACACTGACTTCTGTAAGTTAGAGAAGTTTGATGGAGAGCATTATCAAGTCTGAAAGAGGAAGGTTTATCTCACTCTTCAACTCAGAGACGTGGATCACGTGCTTCTTGAAGAGGAACCTACCGTTCCAGATACTGGGTCTGCTGCTGCAATCTCTGCGGCTACTAAACTTCAGGCCAAGTGGAGAAGGGAGAATAGCATTTGCAGGTTGCTTATCCTGAATGCTATGGAGGATTCCCTAGCAGAATCCTATTCTAAGAAGAATATCGCTAGAGACATATGGGAGTCTCTAGAAAAACTCTACGAAGAAGACAAGAACCGCAGTAAAATATTTGTGGTTGAAAAATATCACAAGTGGTTCTTTGAGGACGAAAAGTCTATGCTGCCGCAGGTAAAGGAGTTCCTGAAACTGCGACAGAAGCTGGAAGACGAGGCGATGCCCCTCCCCGACAAGTTTGTTGTTGGAGGGATTGTCTCAAAGCTCCCCGCTGGGTGGAGCAAGTTCTATGCAAACATGCATAGGAAGAAGTTGGAGATCACCCTTGAAGATCTCCTACAGGAAATCTATGTTGAGGACCAGATGCGGGCTCAACTGAAGGTGGATACACTGTCCAAGCAATTGGCTAATGCCAATCTGGTTCAGACCAAGGAACCAAAGGGAAAGCAGGCAGCGTTCCACAGCAAGAAGAAGAGCCCTGACAATCTAAAAGTCAAGGGAACTTCTATCAAGAAAAAGAAGCCAAAGTCAGAAATGCCTTGCTTCAAGTATGGCAAGAAGGGCCACTTTAAGAATGAGTGTAAAGCAAAGACCAAGCAATCAGAGCAAGGAGAGCCTAGTAAGGTATCTATGATCACTGACGTAATTGCTATGATTGCACAGGTTGATGCAGTAAGGACTGACTCTGACTGGTGGATAGACACTGGAGCCTCCTGCCATGTCTGCTCCAGTAAGGAGTGGTTCACCACCTATACACCTACTTCTGAAGTGGTTATGATGGCGAACCAAGCACAAGCTGAAGTGCTCGAGATCGGGACGGTGGTGTTGAAGCTGACTTCGGAGAAGTCTCTGACGCTTCAAGGCGTAAAGCACTTACCTGCTATCGCCAAGAACCTGGTCTCGGGAGGCCTACTCTGTAATGTAGGCCTCAGGATGGACATCAATGCTGGCCAGATGGTGATGTCTATCAAGGGAACATATTTCGGGAAAGCTTTTTATACCGAAGGAATGTTCAAGATTCAGCTTGTAAATCAGTCCAATGTAATTAATGTAATTAATGAAGTCACTCATTCTGCTTATACTCTTGAGTTGTGGCATAATAGGCTAGGACATGTTCATTGTAAACGAATAAACAGAATGTCTAGTCTAGGACTTATCTCCAAATGTGGGGGTAAGGTAGAGAAATGTGAAGTTTGTGCTCAAACGAAGATCACAAGGAAACCCTTTCTTCGGGTTAATCGAAGTACAGATCTTCTGGAGTTGGTTCACTCCGATATCTGTGACTTCAAACAGTTCTCTACAAAGGCCGGGATGAAGTATTTCATAACCTTCATCGATGACTTCTCAAAGTATGCGTTCGTCTACTTGCTGAAGTCTAAAGACGAAGCATTCGAGAAGTTCAAGGAGTTCAGAGCCGAAGCTGAGCGGCAGACTGGACAACAACTCAAAAGGATAAGAAGTGATCGAGGTGGGGAGTACAGGTCTCATGAATTCGCATCATTCTGTAAGGAACATGGAATTGTCAATGAGACTACGGCTCCGTACTCTCCTCAATCAAACGGAGTAGCTGAGAGGAAGAACAGGACGTTGACAGAAATGATAAATTCAATGTTGTTGACTGCTGGCCTTCCTAAGTGCTACTGGGGAGAAGCTGTATTGACGGCCACTTTTATTCTAAATAGAGTGTCTCATGCAACTTCAGACGTTACTCCTCATGAACTCTGGTTCAAGGTCAGACCTAACTTGAATGTCATTCGAGTGTGGGAGTGTCTGGCGTATGTCAAGCTTCCAGATCTAAAGATTCAGAAGCTTGGGACAAGGACTACAAAGACGATCTTCTTGGGGTATGCCGAGAAGAGTGATGCTCGGAGATTTCTTGATATTGAGTCAAATCATATCATTGAATCTCGCGATGCAGAATATTTTGAAGACAAGTTTGCAAGACACAAGAATATTGTTCTTCCGGATGTTCCGGAGAATAATGAGGGTGCACAAGAGACTGAAGTCTTCAATGAAGATGTGGTCCAAGAAGATGTTGTTGTTGATACAACGGTTGAACCAGAACAAGTTGAGCCGTCAGCTAAGCGTGTGAGGAGGCCGAAGGACTTCGGAAGTGACTTTGTCACCTATCATGTGGAAGCAGATCCGCTTACCTATGATGAGGCGATGAAGACCAGAGATGCAGCTTTCTGGAAGGAGGCGATTGACAATGAGATTGATTCCATCACCTCAAATAACACTTGGGTGTTGGTTGATCTTCCTGAAGGAGCGAAACCCATCGGATGCAAATGGATCTTCAAGAAGAAGATGAAAGCAGACGGAACTATTGACAAGTTCAAGGCTAGGTTGGTAGCCAAGGGATTTTCTCAGAAGCAGGGGATTGACTATTTTGACACGTATGCTCCAGTAGCCCGGATGACCACCATCAGAATGTTGATTGCTCTCGCAGCAATACATAAAATGGTGATACATCAGATGGATGTGAATACGGTTTTCCTAAATGGCGAGCTGACCGAAGAGATTTACATGCAACAGCCAGAGGGATTTGTCATCAGGGGTCTTGAAGACAAAGTCTGCAAGTTGGTGAAATCTTTGTACGGTCTTAAACAGGCTCCCAAGATGTGGCATGAGAAATTTGACAAAGTTATAAGGTCAAATGGCTACATGGTCAGCGATACGGACAAGTGTGTTTACATAAAGTTTGCTGATGGAAGAGGTGTGATCGTTTGTCTGTACGTAGACGACATGCTTACCCTAGCTATGGATATTAGCTGTGTCACGGAGACAAAGAAATTCATCTCAAGCAAGTTCAGTATGAAGGACTTGGGGGAAGCTGATGTGATCTTAGGGATCAAGATCATCCGGACAGACACTGGACTAGCGCTGTCACAGTCTCATTACATTGAAAAAATGATCACTCGTTATGGGTATCGGGATCTTCCAGGGATCGATACGCCGTACAGGTGTGATCTGAAGCTGAAGCCTAATTCAGGAGAAAGCATCAGACAGCTGGAGTATGCAAGCGTAATGGAAAGTTTGATGTATGCTACTACTGCCATAAGGCCTGACATAGCTTTCGCCGTGGGAATGCTAAGTCGTTTCACGAGCAACCCAGGTGCTGAACACTGGAAAGCTGTGAAACGGGTTATGAGATATCTCAAGAAGACTCAGACATATGCACTGTACTACAGCGGAGATCCGTCGGTAGTGGAAGGCTTCAGTGATGCCAGTTGGTGCTCAGAGGTAGAGAGCGAGAGGTCCACAGGTGGATACATTTTCACAATGGGTGGAGCTGCTATATCGTGAAAGTCGAAGAAGCAGACTATGCTCTCGCGGTCATCCATAGAATCTGAGTTCTTTGCACTAGATACCACAGCCGAGAAAGCAGAATGGCTTCGGAAGCTCATGTATGATCTTCCATTGGTTGGAGCACAAATACCGACGATACCGATATACTGCGACAACCAGGCGACTGCGGCGGTGGCATCAAATGACCTCTTCAACGGGAAGAAGAGGACTGTGCGGTTGAAGCACAGGGCAGTACACGATCTTATCAAGAGAGGTATTATTGCAGTGATTGATGTTCGGAGTCAGAAGAACCTGGCGGATCCGTTCACCAAGGGCCTCAAGCGCCAGCTGGTCAATGACACAGCTTGTAAAATGGGCTTGAAGGCATTCTGATATTGAATTTTTGTATTCCTACCATAAAGTTTTATGCTAATAGTTCAAAGATTTATCTACTAGGCATCTAGCTTTTGGTTCAAGGGAGGACCACTAATCGGAAGAAGATCAGGAACGGTGGGTACATGTTCTTTTGGGCATGGAGAGGTTACGGACCTATAACCACTGTTGTCTACTATTGTTTTCTGCGGAAAACGGTTCCTGTGGGAAGGTTGGCTTAATTGCCTTAATGAGTTCTCAGGCAGAGTGAATGCCTGGAGTGCTTTACAGGAAGCATGGTAGAGCAGCACTACAAGGAGTGAAACTCCATGCTACAGTGGGGTGACTCCACAATGAGGTTCCTATATGTGGGGTGCTGCCCAGGAATAGGATAAAGCCTCGGCTTTGCAGGCCAAGTCACAGCGGCGTAGCACCGCAAATAGGCAGTTAGCCTAATGCTGTATATTAAATATAAAGTGGGGTGTAGTCAGCACTACAAAGAGGAGGAGTTCCTCATGTTACAGTGGCACGACACCACCATGAGGTACCCGGTTAGGGATAAAGCCTCGGCCTTGCAAGCCATGTCGTTGCGGCGTAACACCGCAAAGGAGCCTAAGGCTTCATGCTGGATAGTTTGGCACTACAAAGAGGCGGTTGCCTCATGCTACTGTAGTATGACACTACGATGAGGTTCCCGGTACGGGGTAAGGCCTCGGCTTTAAGCCATGTCATAGCGGCGTAGCACCGCTAGGGAAGCGCAAAGCGCTTCATGCCATGTCTCTTTATAATGAACTCACCTATAGTGTATGACAGAGATATCAGGCCGTCTCTTGAGGGTAAACTTGTAGACACCCAAAATTATACACTGAAACCAGGCTGGCACATGGCCTTTAATGTGTAGCCAGAGGCACATGTAACTACATTATGTGAGTGGAGAGAATTTCAGCTATTATGCAGAATTTAAGGTTTAGTCCATTCTTGTATTTGTAGTCTGTTGTTTGACTCACGTGGGAAGATTCAAGTCTTAAGTGACATCTATCCTAAAAGCATAATAGACAGT
Source organism: Iris pallida (assembly GCA_029216955.1). NCBI lineage: Eukaryota > Viridiplantae > Streptophyta > Magnoliopsida > Asparagales > Iridaceae > Iris > Iris pallida. The sequence goes on from JANAVB010039418.1 coordinate 3,091,771, forward strand.
TACTGTGGGGAACACTCGTACTCATATATATAGAGATATGTGGGGGATTGTTGGGTTTGTAGCCTTTTGTTTTGGTTTTTAGTCCCACATCGGCTAGAAAGGAATGTGTATCTCCACATATATGAGTCTTTTCTCTTTATGAAGATGCACATGTAGTGCACATGGGTGTGTGCCATGTGGGATTAATTATTAATGGTATAAAGGCTTAATCAACAACTAAGAAGCTGTAAGCTTTTTGCTCTTGGAAATTTATTTCCATGGAGCTAAGCTCCGTAGGAGCTTAGCGACTCGGACTCGGACTCGGACTCGGACTCGAACTCGAACTCGGGCTCGGACTCGGACTCGGGCTCATGAGGCGTAATATGGCATTTTATTGGCACAATTTGCACTTAGCATGTCAGCTTCGTCGCAAAGTACGCATAAGTAACGCTAATACGCGTATACGCAGCATACGGTTGCATACGGCTGCATACGGCAGCGTAAGGCAGCGTATGGTAGCATATGGCAGCGTACGCAGCGAACCCGCGAACCCGCGTACCCGCGTGTCCGTGTATGTGCGTATGGCTGGCTGTATATTAGAGCGGGAACGGTTGCAGCAGTTGCTGCACGTTCAGGAGTGGTTCTACCACTACCCTGAAGTTCAGGCAACTGCTTGGCAACCGCCCCGTGGGCTATATATGCAGGTTCTCTCCTCTCTCTGAGGGTAGTAATAATCAGAATTCCAGGAAGAAAAACTCTAAGTGCTCTTTAACACAACAGAGTAGTGAACGTGTTCTTTAACACAAACACTAGTACTTTTTAGTACGCGTGGGTTCTGTTACTTCAAACAGATAGAGAAGAGTAGAGCCATTGCCAGAGGAGTTCGCCGTCTTCCGAGGAGTCAGAAGAGCAGGAGTGTTCCAAGGTTTTCCGTCAACCTTGCTGGTTCCTGGAAGCTGTTCGCAGAGGACGAATAAAGCTTTGAGCAACGGTGATAATTCATCCCAGCATTTCCATCTCTCGCCTGTCATCCTTCTGTTGCCTTTAGCAGTTTTGTCAGTATTTTTTTCAAGGCACTACTGCCAGTTTGCTACGATCACGAAAATCTCTTTAGATTATTCGTGTATTACGATATCTTTTTAGATCTCGTAATTTGCAGAATCCTTCTGGATCTCTGTTGCAAAACCTTCTTTAAGGAATTGCATTTGAAACGTTGTCTTTACAACTGTTTCAGTTTCTGTATTTTCCATCAAAAAGCGTGCCCCGGCGTTCCCGGCAATAACACCGCTCACCTCTGCCGCTCACCGCTGCTCCTCTCTCTCCGCCGCCGCTCATCGTAGCTCCTCCCTCCCTGTCCCCGCTCTCCCTCCTCGCTGCTCCCCCTCCCCACCGTAGCGGCGGCGACAGCAGCGGCACCGGCAGCGATGCAACGGTCACGGCAGCAGTGGCGCGATGATAATAGCTGACACATGGACAGATAGTAAATCGAGGGCCTTAACAATAAATTTCTACGTCTCTTCTCCTGTGGGGATATTTTTCCATAAATCAGTTGATGCCTCTATTTATTTGAAGAATACCAAGTGCATATGTTATTTGTTTGATTCAATAACTCATGATTTTGGGCCTCGTCCAACATTAATAACATCAATATGAATAGTATGTATTGTACTAATCATATCAACAACATCCTTTCGGATAGTTTGCATATCTTCATACATGTTACTATTCCTAGTTACCAAGGTATCCACGATAAAGTTGTATATACCATTGTCATAGTTAACGTGGGTAGGAAGATGAACAAGATGTTCATACCCTTTCAGGTTGTAAGGACAGCGATGGTCATTCGCTGAAACCCGAAATTCGGCTTTCGCCTCAATAGAGTCTCCCATAGTGAGGGGTCGTTCTTGAGTATATGAGCTATGGTAGGCTCTAGTATGTTTTAACAAAAATATTCCAAGATCTCTACTATTGCTCGTTTTGACCCATAATTCCGCGGCTTGACATAGTTCTCCTTCGTTCCTTGATAACTCTGATCAAGGAACTACCGTGGCTTTCTAGCAGGGTTTGGCCTCGAACATACGACCACAAGCCTAAACTACCGCTTCACGAAATTAGAGCACAGCTTTGGTTCGTTTCCTACATCAAAGCGTAAGAGCTACTGTACACATCTTAGCGTTATTCTTGTTAAAATAACTAGAGAACTATCATAGATCATACTCAAGAACACAGGTTTACTCAGGCATAATTAAAAGAAAGTACAGGGCCTTTAATGTGTAGCCAGAGGCACATGTAACTACATTATGTGAGTGGGGAGAATTTCAGCTATGATGCAGAATTCAAGGTTTAGTCCATTCTTGTATTTGTAGTCTGTTGTTTGACTCACGTGGGAAGATTTAAGTCTTAAGTGGCATCTCTCCTAAAAGCATAATGGACAGTTACTGTGGGGAACACTCGTACTCATATATATAGAGATATGTGGGAGATTGTTGGGTTTGTAGCCTTTTGTTTTGGTTTTTAGTCCCACATCGGCTAGAAAAGAATGTGTATCTCCACATATATGAGTCTTTTCTCTTTATGGAGATGCACATGTAGTGCACATGGGTGTGTGCCATGTGGGATTAATTATTAATGGTATAAAGGCTTAATCAATAATTAAGAAGCTGTAAGCTTTTTGCTCTTGGAAATTTATTTCCATGGAGCTAAGCTCCGTAGGAGCTTAGCGACTCGGACTCGGACTCGGACTCGAACTCGGGCTCGGGCTCGGACTCGGACTCGGGCTCGGGCTCGGGCTCATGAGGCGTAATGTGGCATTTTGTTGGCACACTTTGCACTTAGCATGTCAGCTTCATCACAAAGTACGCATAAGTAACGCTAATACGCGTATACGCAGCATACGGCTGCATACGGCAGCGTAAGGCAGCGTATGGTAGCACATGGCAGCGTACGCAGCGAACCCGCGTACCCGCGTGTCCGTGTATGTGCGTATGGCTGGCTGCATATTAGAGCGGGAACGGTTGCAGCAGTTGCTGCACGTTCAGGAGTGGTTCTGCCACTACCCTGATGTTCAAGCAACTGCTTGGCAACCGCCCCGTGGGCTATATATGCAGGTTCTCTCCTCTCTCTGAGGGTAGTAATAATCAGAATTCCAGGAAGAAAAACTCTAAGTGTTCTTTAACACAACAGAGTAGTGAGCGTGTTCTTTAACACAAACACTAGTACTTTTTAGTACGCGTGGGTTCTGTTACTTCAAACAGAGAGAAGAGTAGAGCCATTGCCAGAGGAGTTCGCCGTCTTCCGAGGAGTCTGAAGAGCAGGAGTGTTCCAAGGTTTTCCGTCAACCTTGCTGGTTCCTGGAAGCTGTTCGCAGAGGACGAATAAAGCTTTGAGCAACGGTGATAATTCACCCCAGCATTTCCATCTCTTGCCTGTCATCCTTCTGTTGCCTTTAGCAGTTCTGTCAGTATTTTTTTAAGGCACTACTGCCAGTTTGCTACGATCACGAAAATCTCTTTAGATTATTCATGTATTACGATATCTTTTTAGATCTCGTAATTTGCAGAATCCTTCTGGATCTCTGTTGCAAAACCTTCTTTAAGGAATTGCATTTGAAACGTTGTCCTTACAACTGTTTCAGTTTCTGTATTTTCTATCGAAAAGCGTGCCCCGGCGTTCCCGGCAATAACACCGCTCGCCTCCGCCGCTCACCGCAGCTCCTCTCTCTCCGCCGCCGCTCATCGTTGCTCCCCCCTCCCTGTCCCCGCTCCCCTTCCTCGCTGCTCCCCCTCCCTACCGTAGCGGCGGCGGCAGCAGCGGCACCGGCAGCGATGCAGCGGTCACGGCAGCAGCGGCGCGATGATAATAGCTGACACATGGACAGATAGTAAATCGAGGGCCTTAACAATAAATTTCTACGTCTCTTCTCCTGTGGGGATATTTTTCCATAAATCAGTTGATGCCTCTATTTATTTGAAGAATACCAAGTGCATATGTTATTTGTTTGATTCAATAACTCATGATTTTGGGCCAGAAAATGTTGTTCAAGTGATCAAACAATTCTTTGAACTACGGTTTGGGAAATCATATCAAGAGCTATGGAACTATATATTTGTCTCAGTGTGCTTCTCACTATTTGAATATGATCTTTAGATGATTTTTCCAAGGTTGATTGGGTGAATCGATGTAGCATGCAAGCTCAATGTGTTACTAGATTCATCTACAACCATGCATGGGTCTTGGACTTGATGTGAAAATTCACTGGAGGGCAGGAGATTATGCGAACTAGTATCACCAAAGCTATTTCTAACTTCTTTCGTTGCAGTCTATATTGAAACAATGACGCAGCGACAGCAGTGCAGCGGCGGCAGCAGCAGTGTAGTGACTGCAATAGTAGCGGCACGGCGGCGACAACAACGGTGTGACGATGACAGTAGCAGCGGTACGACGGCGATGGCGGTGGCAGCAGCAGTCGACGGGGGTGTGCTGCATGGCGGAGGGTACGGTGGTATGGGACGGGGGTTATGGGAAAGAAGATATGGGTATTTTTGTCAAGAAAATTTGGTCAAAGCAGTTGACCGTTAGCGATGGACGGTTTCCGTCAAAAGTGGGCGGGTGTCTTGTATTATAGTAATTGGTGGGTGCACTTTGAATTTGGGTAAAACAAGTGGGATGCAACTCTTATCTGTAAAAGCAAGTACATATTTCTCAACTCTACTTAACAATGTTATATTTCACATCTTAACAGTTGTGTTTGTTGTGTTGGGTCATGTCGGAAGGGAGAAAAACTCATTTGACATGTAATATCCCCTAACCATGGGAACCCTTCATGACTGATAGCATCGTCGACAGACATGCCTTACGTGTCCATGCCAAGCGTGCCTGCTAGCATTGTCGACAGACATGCCTTATACCTTGCGTGCTTGATTTCTAGCATATCGACTCTCACAATGTGCCTTATTTAGTCCATACATGATAATTGATGTTATAATTGGACGAGTTACACACAAATAGTACATTTATCAGGTACATATTTTTACAGTTATTATTATTTTTATTATATTGTCGCATCATGTTGTTGAGTATTGTTGAATTAAATTGTACTTTGCTCCTTTCCTGATTGGATCGTTGACATATTAGGCCAGGGTATGAGAATATCATTGGACAATAACATCTGGAAGATTCTAGAAGACTAGAATAGGAAACTGTTGATGTACTAGATTCTTTATGAGACATGAGTACTAGATGTATTATTATATAGCTTATCGGATTGTCTCTGGAGAGAGTTGGCATGTACAATGTACTAAATATACCGACTGTTGTAAACCCCCTAAAATTCTACTAAGGTTTTAAATTTTATTTATTTGAAATCTTTCGTACGGCAAGTGCGAAGACGTATATGAGAAGTGTATTATTTTCTTCCTTCAAAAAGTTTTATTTCAAAATTTTCTCCATATAGAAATGAGTATATTTTTAATAGCATATAGTAAATATATTATTTAGCGCCAGTGACATGAAATAACTTTCATGTCCACTTTGATTTTTACGAAAACGAATTCTACTTTTTTTATTGCAAAAAGGAAATTCCTAATATTTAAATATTTAGTATGATTTTCGAAATTAATATTATTTAAATTTTATGAAAAATATATTTTTTAAATATAACTATTATGATTTAAATTGGAATTTGAATTATATGATAGATTTTAGATAGATTTTTAGATAGTCTTTTATTTTAAAAAGAGTTGAGATTATCTAGATTCAGTTTGGAATTGATTTGGAAATTATCGAATTTATTTTAAATTGTTTTAAATTAAATGGTATAATATCTATTGCGGATTTAAACAATCCGAATCCATATCCAACAAAGGGTTTCCACCTCTTATATAAGGAGAACCCTCATTGTTCCTTTTTTTTCATGAAATTTCACAATCCAAATTCTCCACCAAAATATCTATCGTGCATCGTGTTCGTGTCATTTTTTTCCTTCTACTATATTTTCTAGTACAAATACAAATATTCTCTCCGTGTCCGATATGCCGGACACAACTTTGTCCCGTGTCTCGCAGGACAAGGCACCAGCTCTCTTCCCCGTCGTTCTTCCATCACCACGGCAGCCATCATCGTAACCACCAGCATCACCCCGCCACTTCCAACCCCATCTCTGATCTCGGACGACGGCAACCACCACCCTGGCCTTGGTTTCCCACTGACCATCGCCACCATCGTGGGGGCAAAACCAACCACTGCCTCCGGAGTCGTCCCTTCGACCCCAACTTCTCGTCCCCTTCCCGAACAATCACACCACCGCCACAAGTGTCTCGACCCCCGAAAAAACCCCACCAACATCATAGCCCGACCATCTCGGCACACAACCACCACCACCAGTTCATCCCTCTCCGCCACTATCATCCTCGCATCCTTGTCACCCGGTCACCCACAAAACCACTGCCACCAGACCCATCATCGCCATCAACATAACCCCCGACCAAGACCACCACGTAATTCCGACAAACAGCCCCCTTCACCATCATCACCCAATAAAAACCAAAAGCGTAGAAAACCCTTACCTCCGCCGTGGGTGCTACGATCCCTCCTAATCTCGTCGACGGACCAGTCCTTCCGCTAGATCTGGCCGCCCATCCATGCGGAGAGCCACCAACATTACCGAGCCCTCGCCACGGCTGCGTACGACTCCGCCGTCGTGTGCCGTGCCTCCAGCCGGCACAGCCCCTCCTTGCGCGCTCAGCCTACTGCGAGCGCCACCGCCGCCAAGTCCCGGCGTCTCCAGCACCGCGCATCCACGCCGCGCCGACGCGGCGAGCCTCCGCCTTTCCCCACGAATCCTCAGGTAACACCCCTTTCTTCTTCGCCTCTCGTTCCTTCTCGAAATCCCCTTTTCTGTGCTAAAGTTCTCGAAATCCCTTTTTTGTGTGCAGCAGCATCATCATTAAAGGCTGCTAATGCAAAGAAGGGAGTTTAATAACTCCATCAATTGCTTTAATAAGCTCTCGGTTTCCTCACTCTCTCTCACTCACTCTTTAGTTATAATAGGAAATGAGCATTGATTATTATATTTTGCTAATTATTTGTTACTGGCATAGAGAGCATCTTTTCATTAATATTTTGTTATTATATATCAATATATGTTTATGTATAAGTTTATAGATGTGCATCCCTATTTGTATACTACTCTTAGTAATAAGTACATTTTTACTAGTAATGTTATAATCAATATTTTAATATTTTAATTTGTTTCAATTATTCTTAAATATTTTGGCTGAGTAAAATAGTTTCTTTATCTTGAATATTACATAAAAAATTAAGGGTTTTAGCCAAAAAAATATTTTTTTTATAGAATTTAAACATAATTCTAAAATATTTTGACTAAATAAAAACATAGTTTTCCATATTTTACAACTTAGAATTTTGCCTAAGACAAATTTCCAAATATTTTAAATATTTATTATTTTTAACTACAAGTTTACCATATATAAATTATTTTTACTAAACTATGGTATTTTGCCTAAAACGAGTTTTCAGTTTTCTAAGTATCGGTCTAAAAACCTATTTTTGACTAATAAGGTTAGTTTTCTAG
>JANAVB010039418.1:3104340-3106840 GCA_029216955.1 Iris pallida
ATTCCAGAACATCCAACAGGGGAACCGTTCCGTTGACGAGTATGGAGCAGAGTTTAGTCGCCTGAGCCATTTCGCTCCTAGTCTAGTTGCAGACCCTGAGGAGATGACGCGTAGGTTTTGCCATGGTCTAGTTCCAGACATTGGCATTCTTATAGTGGCGAACGGTACGACTGACTACTACCAGAGCCTAAAGTTGGCCCGGAGCATAGAGGAGCGTCTTTTGTCTTGCAAGAGACCGGCTTCTGTACACCTCGAGGGACCGTCCAAGCGTCAGGCTTTCCAGCCGAGAGCACCGACGCCGCACCAGCAGACATACCGTCCTCCCACACCACGTCACTCGACCCCGCCAGTTAGAGCCCCGGGACCCCGGCAGCAGCAAAAGGGAGCTATGTGTTCTTTTTGTGGAAGACCAGGGCATGATTACTCCGTCTGCAGAAAGAGGTTGAAGCAGTGCTTAGCCCATCAGCTTCGGGACTGCCCAATAGCCAGGGTATCTAGAGGGCCGCTCCCGACTCAGCAATAGAGGTTTGGACAACATCTGCAGCAGCAGAAGGGACCCCAGGGGAAGACTTATAGTCTGGCTCTTGAGCCGGAGCCGGAGCAGGTTTCGGAGCCAGATTATTTGGCTGCCGTCATCACAGGTCATGTTTATTTGCATACTTTTCTAGCTCTATGTTTGTTTGATTCTGGTGCATTTCATAGCTTCCTGTCATTAAAGTTTTTGCATAAACACCACTTAGTAGCTACACCTACCGAGGAGATGAGTAGAGTAATGACGGGAGGCGGACCATTACCCATTAGAGCTATCTATAGATGCTCTATTACTATAGCCGGAAGAAAGTTTAGGGGACAATTCTTTGTGATGCCACTCCCCGGGTATGATATCATATTGGAGATGGACTGGCTTAGCTATGCCCATGCAGCTATAGACTGTCATGAGGGTAGTATTCTATTCAGTCGCCCAGGTACGGCACCATTCAGTGTCAGGAGGACAGGGCCGGAGATCAGCCTAGAGCCGAACTGTTGTGCGACAGTTGGGGAGATAGCACCGTCACACCCTATCATTAGGGAGTTTATGGATGTATTCCCAGAGGATCTTCCAGGACTTCCGTCGGACAGAGATGTGGAGTTCACTATAGATTTAGTACCGGGTTCATCTCCAATATCCCGGGCTTGCTGTAGAGTGAACCCCAAGGAGGCCGTAGAGATGAAGGATCATATTGATGACCTATTGAAAAAGGGTTTCATTCGATCTAGTGCTTCTCTATGGGGAGCGCCAGTGCTCTTTGTGCCGAAGAAGGATGGTATAGTTCGGTTGTGTATTGACTACCGGGCCTTGAATACCATCACCATTAAGAACAAATATCCTCTGCCCAGGATAGATGATTTGTTCGACCACTTGAGTGGGACGAAAGTATTTTCCAGGATAGGTTTGAGATCCGGGTACCACCAGGTGAAAGTCAGGGTAGCAGACATCTAGAAGACGGCGTTCAACACGAAGTACGGGCAGTACGAGTTTCTGGTGATGCCATTTGGTCTCACAAATGTGCCAGCTGTCTTTATGAACTTGATAAATATGACATTTCACCAGTATTTGGATAAGTTCGTCGTAGTATTTATCGACGACATCCTAATATACTCGAAGACGCCGGAGGAACACGCAGAGCACTTGCATATAGTTTTAGGAATTCTGAGACAGGAGAGGTTGTTTACCAAATTGTCGAAGTACGAGTTCTTTTTGGACCGAGTGGAGTTTCTCGGCCATGTAGTCACTGGAGAAGGGATCTCGGTGGATCCCAGGAAGATTACTGCCATTGAGACATAGAAGGCTCCGACGTCAGTTTCAGTGATCATAAGCTTTCTGGGTTTAGTCGGCTATTATAGGAAGTTCGCCCAGGACTTTGCTAGGATAGCTGAACCCATGACGAAGCTGACGCGGAAGGATGCAGAGTACATTTGGTCAGAGGACTGCCAGGCAACATTTGAGGAGCTGAAGAGGAGGCTGACGGCCGCTCTAGTTCTGACATTACCTTCAGGGTCTGGAGGTTTCACCATATATAGCGATGCTTCGGGAAAGGGGCTAGGATGTGTCCTACAGCAGCATGGGATAGTGATTGCTTATGCATCTAGGGAATTACGAACTCATGAGCGGAACTATCCTACCCATGACCTAAAGTTAGCTGCGGTGATCTTTGCACTCAAGTTATGGAAATATTACTTATACGGAGAGCGTGTAGAAATCTTTACTGACCACAAGAGCTTGAAGTATGTGTTCACGCTAAAAGAGATGAACATGAGGCAAAGACGATGGTTGGAGTTGATGAAGGACTTCGACATCGATTTACAGTATCACCCCGGGAAGGCAAATGTGGTGACGGATGCGCTGAGCAAGCATCCGATAGCATGGTATCTGATGATAGATCGATATTTGCGGGGAGAACTGGAGAAGCTCGGTATCGAGATAGTTCGGCCAGGATAAGTGATACAGATAATGGCGCTT
>JANAVB010039418.1:3111840-3169340 GCA_029216955.1 Iris pallida
TGTACCTGCGGGGAAACTCGTCTAGTTGTCTATTTACATTTTGGACTTTTGAGAGTAGTCATGTATTAGACTATGTATTTTGTGACTGGACCTGTATCCAGCTTTACACTTCGGACTTGTACTTGGACTTACTATTATATGAGATGACTTTTGTGTTTGGAGCATTTATGACTCTTTATTACATATAGAACTGTTAGCACATTTTAGTCTTATCTTGATATCTTTAGAACAGCTTACTACGCTTTATCTCAAGCGTAGGCTGGATATGACTCGGCTCGGCCCAACAAATTGGGTAGCGGATCGTAACATAAACTTTTGCAATTTTATTGCCTAGTTATATTTCCTCTACTTAATTATTTCTTGCTTAGTAAAACCTAGATTAAGAGCCTATCTGCATTCATTGGCCTTGACACATGTACATCACGAATCACGAGTCGCATATAGGTCTCGGATGTATGTACCGAGTGGCCAGCGGTACATATTGGACGAGCATTAGGCTATGACTACTACTAGGATTGCATGATAGATGACTAGTAGTTATTAGAGTTAGAACATTGGGTAGGGAGAATACAATTGGGCGTTGACCTCCTCCCTATCTATCGTAGACTCGCTCGCTATTGAGGAACGATCGGTAGACTATATACTGTATACTCGCTCGATACTGAGGAATGGTATATAGTATTGAGACTCGCTACCGAGGTACTGCTTATTTTATCTTGACTTGACTTGGAGGTTATGCGAGCATGCGCTATTCTCGATTGCATTACACTTAGAGTGGTTAGGTGACTGTTATCCAGTAGGTATAGGTACTTTTGGTTTATGTACTTATGCTTGACCATGACTTGGAACCGTATCTTGTCGCGGAGTAGTTGCCACATTTGTCCTTGTTTGGTTGTAGGTGTGGTTAACAGCTTCGATGATAAGGTACCGAACCTTGTTATGGTCCGGATTATTATTGAGCAGCTTTATATTCAGTTTATGGCATGTTGTTTATTGTATCTTGTTACGTCCCTCTGAGGACCTGGTGAATTCTCCAGGTGTGTGTTTGTGACTTTTCGCATGTGCTCTAGCCAAGGCCATGCGTTACTCTCTTGCTTCGAGATGGTTGCTTTTGGATCGTCTTTGCTTTTCTCGATAAATTCATTCCTTGTATTCTCTTCTCAATTAAATTGGTTGGTAGTGGATTTGTCTCCGCCCAACATTGTACATGACAATTCAAAGTTAATTTTATACCGTTTATTTGTGGATGAGATTTAGTGTGTCTATGGTTTACTGCATTTTATAACTTATGTATACATATGAGGATTCTATATACTTCATATGTATGCAGCTGGCATGTCTACGTACTTAGTCCTAACTATTTTGGGACTAGGGCGTTATAACTGTGGACTCTGTGGTGACTGTATGTAGTTATGATTTGCTTGCACGATTTAGTTGTTTTGATGAGTAAATTAATGATATTATAATTCACAAGGTTTAGACGGATGACTACCGCTGCTCACACCAACATAGGTTAGGCGTTGTTCGATTCGTACTCGATTATTCAGGAGCGGATCGTGAGACATTTTTATGGTGGCCCATGCAGGTCTGATCTTAATAACTTAGGTTTCGGGTACTATTAAGGGCCTAGTAGAATAAAAAAACTCATCACAGCATAGGCGGGTTATATGATTGTATATTTTACTATCTTCTAAATTTTTATGTATTATATAGTTTACCATATTGTCTGCAGAGAGAATTGGCCTGTACAATGTACTAAATATACTGATTGTGGACTCTGTGGTGGTTGTCTGTGGTTTTGATTTGCTTGCACGATTTAGTTGTTTTGATGAGTAAATCAATGATATAATAATTTACAAGGTTTAGACGGCTGTCTACCGCTACTCACACCAATGTAGGATGGGCGTTGTTCGATTCGTACTCGATTATTCAGGAGCGAATTGTGACACATTTTTATGGTGGCCCATGCAGGTCTGACCCTAATAGTACTTAGGTTTCGGGTACTATTAAGGGCCTACTAGAATAAGAAAACTCATCACAACATAGACATATTATATAATCGTATATTTTACTATCTTCTAAAATTTTATGTATCTCTTAGTATTCCACGAAGGACAAAATAGATGCAAGGTCATAGTTGTTTATTCCCGAAATAGATATAGATGGAGAAACGATCAGAAAACATAGACTTCTTGTAAAAACATTTGCCCTTTATTCTGATATAGAAACAATTAGACGCAGAGACTTCTTGCAAATAAGTTTGCTCTCGTTCTAATTATGTAGGATTTCAGAGACTTCCTACAAACAAGTTTGCTCGCCTAATATCCTGAAGACACTCGCAAAAGAAGAAGGAAGGAAGAAGAACAAATCTGTCGGGGTGATGAAAATCACCGTTACTCAAAGCAAAATTCGCCATATCGATCTACTTCCAGGAACCAACAATTTTTGAGGGAACTTCTGGAACGCTCGCCGTCACCTCCTATACGAACTTGTCAAACTCCACTGGATTCTAATGGCAGTGATGACACAACTCTCTTCGTCTCTCAAGTTTGAAGTTTGTCCTCAAAGGAAGCACAAATAGAGTATTTATACAGTTAGGTTGAAGCCCTAACCCAAATCCTGGCCGCCCACTAATTGCGAAAAGATAGGAACGAATAGTGGAAAGATTTAACTAAATTAAATTCAAATCCGACAAAAAATGGATCTGAATTATTTTCCAATCTTTCCATAACCCTCAAATCTTCCAATCAGCCTGATTATGCACTAACAATACCCATGCGCCAAACAACGCATTAGCCTATGCGCCCATGTGCCTACGGGCACAGCCACTCAGTAGCGCAGATGCACAGCCTGGCAATAGCACATGCATGCATAGCCCGCGCATGCCCCCTGTAGAAGCATGGAAAAGAGGATATTGCTTTTAGTCCCACATCGGAAAGGAGAAGAAGAAAGGGGCTCATTCCATTCTATATATAGAGCCCCCTTGCCTCCTTCGAAAAGGGCACCAAAATAAAAAAGATAAAAAATCACTCAATTGAGTCACTCGCTGTCATGGCGAGGATGAGTTGGGTTCTGAGTACTATGCACCTTCACGGGCTAGTATGAAGAAATCCAAGGCAGCACGGGCCATGCGCTTCAAACATGCTATGCCAACAGTAAACCAGAGATGCGCGCGCAAAATCGTGCGTGCTATCGATGGTAAACTGTACAGAATCGTCTCGGGTGCGTTTGCACCAGATATGAGCCGACTCTTAAAGTCCCCCTCCCACTTGGGTGCAATTCTTATGCTTGAACCAAGTCAGAGGGGAATCTCTTGCGGGCCAGACCCCATGCTGCCCATTGAGAATGTCAAAGCTTCTAACTTGGACTCTTCCTAATACGCACCTTCGGGTGCTAAGTCGAAGAAGTCTCGGGCCATATTGCATATTTTATGCGTGGGCCTATCATAGCGCTTCCTGTCTCGTAGTGCTTTACTAGTCTCAGATCAGGGAGCAAATATGATGGTCCCAAAAGTCTTCCTACAACGATCGAGAGCAGTGCTTTACTAGCCTCATATCAGGGAAGCAATATGATGGTCCCAAAAGTCTTCCTACAATGATCGAGAGCAAGTGCTTTACTAGCCTCAGATCCGGGAGCAAAGTGGACTCGAGCCGCAGAAACAAGTGGACTCATGTGGCCAAGTGGACTTGAGCCGTAGAAGGAATGCTCCTGAAAATCCCATACGGCCAGGAGAAACCAAGCCGCAGAGGGAAGGCTCTCGAAGACCCCATGTGGCTAGGTAGACTCGAGTCGCAAAAGCAAGGCTCTCGAAGATCCCATGCGGCCAGGTTGACTCGAGCCACAGAAGCAAGGCTCTCGAAGAAGCCATGCGGCCAAGTGAAACCGAGCCACAGAAGCAAGGCTCTTGGAGACCCCATGCGGCCAAGTGGACTTGAGCCGCATGAGGAAGACTCTTAAGATTTCATGCGGCCAAGATGATTCGAGCCGCAGAAGGAAGTCTCTTGAAGACCTCATGTGGCCAAGCCAATTTGAGCCGCAGAAGGAAGACTCTTGAGACCTCATACGGCCAAGATGATCCGAGCCGCAGAAGGAAGATTCGGATCCGCAGAAGGAAGACTCTTGAGATTTCAAGCGGCCAAGCCGATCCAGGCCACAGAAGAAAGACTCTTGGTACCGCATGCGGCCAAGTTGATCCGGGCCGCAGAAGATTGATTTTACTCTATTGTGGGGGGACACGTGGCAGGCTGACCAAGCCTCAACCACCAAGATTTGCTGCAACAATATCTCAATAACACACCGGCTGGCGGCCCGAGATCGAGTCTTCGTGCGCTGTAAGAGACACGTGGCCACGTGGCCCTTTATGCGGCCTAAAAAATCTGCTACTGCAGAAAACACTATAAATAGCAGGGTATCACACCCAGGCAAATGGTGGGCAATCCAAGGCTGGTAACCTACGAAAGGCAATTTCTTCGAGAGCAAGGAGCGCGTCAGATAGTCCAAGGAGTAAGGCAGAGTTGCTACACTTTCCCGAGCCTCTATCATCACCCCCTCCAGAATCAAAACTAAACAATTGTACTTATATTGTCTCATAGGCTTTCTTTCTAGGCTTTCTCTTGTACAAGAGAGTTTGCAATCAAGTTCAATTCATCTGTAATTTGTTGTGCTTGATATTTAATGACAAATACGATGGCGACTCTGCAGGGGACATCCTTCTCCTCTGTTGCGAAGATGGTGACGTAATCTGACGCATCCAAGCTCGGCCACACGCAGCAAATGCTCGTGGTTCGATTTGACCAACAAGCATTCGAAAAAATATTCTCTGAAGGAATTGCCAGTCCATCGCAGAAGTGAGCCAACCCAAAGAGAGCCCACAGCATGTCGAAGCGCAAAACTGTTGCCCCCGACCAGGTTCTCGAAGAAGCTCCTTCTGCGGCCCAAGACGGTGGTCGAGACTCTCCTGCGGCCTTGGTTCCAACCGCAAATAGCCCCACTGTCCCCAAATCCAGCAAAGGAAAACACTACAATGCTAAGTTTTTTGGGGCACAAGGGAAATCTAGGCGGACAAGGAAAAGGCCGCATAAAAGAGATGGGAAGATGACTCATGTGACAGCCAACTCTGGCCGTAGACAGATCGCCCAAGCGGCAGCAAACTCTGGCCGCAGACAGATCGGACATGCGGCAGCTAACTATAGCCGCAGGCAGATCTCCTATGCGGCAGCCAACTCTGGCCGCAGGCAGATAGCCCATGCGACAGCTAGTCCTGGCCATAGACAGAGTGTCTCATACGGCCCTGTCAGAAGCTCTGTGTTTGACCGTCTCTCATGTGGGCCTGACTCTATGCGGCCCATTAAGGATGTGGGATGTATCAATCTGGACACTTTTTACTATGCGCCTTCGGGTGCTAAGTCAAAGAAGTCTAGGGCAGTGCGGACCCAACAAGCCCAGTCAACTGTCCAAGTTGCTGACCGTCAGCGGGCACCGTTAACTGTCACACGGGCTCCTGATGGAAAGTTGTACAGAACCACCCGCGTCCAGTCCCCCAGGGCTAACAGACAGGGTGGGTCTCAAAAGTCTTCCTCAAACGATTGAGAGCAAGTGCTTTTACTAGCCTTAGGTCAGGGAGCAAATATGATACCTAAGCACCCGTGTGCTCGGGATACCCGAGTCTACAAATGGGAGGCAAAGGTAGATCAATCCGCTACCGACTTGCGAGAGGTGATTACTCACAAACGCAAGGAGAAGGAAGAAACCTTGACGTGCGATGAGCCCCTCTCGGGACGTTGTTGCACCCAAGTCATCATCAAATGCTACTGCGACAAGTCGGCAGCACCTGAAGATCGGCAGTCCATTTTTCAACGACTGTAGCAGCCATCACCTTTCTAACAACAACTTCAGAAACATGTGCAAATTATAGGAGCCGAAGAATTTCCTGTCGCCTCGTGTAATTCAACGCGGAAGGTTCTTTCCGACAAGGGAGGAAAGAAGACAAGCTCTTCCAGCCCGACAATCTTCGCCAGCATTGCAAGGAAACTCACGTTTGGAGGATTTCCACCGATAACCACAGGGGGTGTCTACCCAGGCACTCGATCCAAAAAGAAACTTCTAACACCTGAGGGTGCATCCTTGACCTCCCTGGGGGTAGATGAGGCCGAGAGAAGCAGTCCTCTCAAAGTATGCGACAATCCGGTATTCCAAGAGCCTACACAGGGGGTAGCGATCCACTGGAATTACTGTCACGAGTCGCACCTACTGCGAGGGTACGAGTACGTAACAGCGCCCAGCCTACGCCACAGTGTCGGCGGTAGAACGCTGTTCTAGGTTACTATCTAACCATCAACTCATGCAGTATATAATGTACTCATCATGACCAACACCGAACGGAGGACAAGTATAAGATATTGTAACTCAATCACAGTCTACGCATGATAAGATAACACATAAGAGATAACTAAGAAATAGAAAGACAACTACTACTACTGAAATAATAACAACATTTCAACAATCTGAAATATAACACAAGTCTCAAATCAATACAACAAGTCCAATAAGAACTAATACAAGTCTAAAACTGTATCCCGATCACTGCTAAGTGTCGGGACCAAAGGTGGCTAATCCCTCGTCAGGTCCATAATGAGTAGGACAAGTGTCCTCAAGGAAATCATATGTAAAATTTCAATATGTCCAGTCAGGACAGGAACGAGCACAATCTTATCTAGAAAACCCAAGTAAATGACAGAGAACTATAAAGCAGTTATAGATAGTTGTATTGATGAACATGGCAGTTTATATTCAGGTGATGGTATAGAGAGACAGATAAAGTACAAGGAAAGTAAGGTAACTAAAATAAGAGAAGAATCATGGCAATAAAGACTGTAAAATGGAAACTAGCTGAACTAGAGTTACATGGTATAAGTCCATACAGTAAATGTAGACAAGTGTAAACTCCAATGTTAGTCCAGTACAAGATCAATCTAATACAAGATGAATCCAGTACGAGACGATTCCAGTCATAGTAATTAATGATTCCAGGGTGAGTCCAGCCTATACTCTAATAGTGTGTTTTAAAATACCAATGTTGACATATAAACGGCTATAGGTAATCCGGCACATCGTACACCTGGCCGGGTGTGAGATAGCTATCATTCCAGTTTGATTCCAGTATGAGGGTGATTCCAGGATTGGGGTATATCTACATGTCCTACTCTAGTATTTCCCCTCCTAGCAAGTGAATCCAGAAATTCGACACGAGATTCTAGATTAGTCCAGCCAGAACATGATGATACCAGTAAATGATTCCAGAATGATTCCAGTAATAGAGGCCAGACAATAAATGTGTGTCGCATACATGAATCCAGAAATATCCATACGTGTTGTAACAGAGAATCACATACAACTAACTAGAACTGAAGTACAATAATTGACAAGTAAATGAGAGAACTATCAGAGAATGTACTCGTCTGAAACTCTGAAAAGAGTAGTGTAATATCAGATATCTGTACCAGAGTCACAATATCCTAAATAAAGCAGTACATGTTATAATGTGTTTAAAATAAGGTAAATGAAGTTTATGATACAATCTACATGATTCTAAGTCAAATCTAGGTCAAAGTCAACTCTTGGTCAACTCTAGGTCAAACCAAGTCAACATCTAGTCAAACTAGGTCAAAGGTTGACTCACAGTTGACTTTTAGTCAACTGGTCAACTCTAGTCAACTCCTAGTCCAATCTAGGTCAGATGTTGACTCAACGTTGACTTATAGTCAAAATAGTCAACTTTGGTCAACCACGGTCAAATCTAAGTCAAACAAATCCTACATCAACCATTACCTATCAAGATACCTACATCTAGTATCCATATACCCAACACTACCCTCATATTAGATATTTACCTACTAACACTCTAATTAGGCTATTAGCAACCATTACCTTATACCTAGATAGCTCATTACCTACTTCCTAGGAAAGTAAACCAACCCTAGACATTAAACTCACAAACCTTAGCTATAGGCCTAACCCCCTTTGCTAGGCTAATAGGTAATATCCACTACCTTATTCTATAGTTAAACACCCATTCCTAACATACACATTACCTTAGCCACCTAGGCAATATCCTATTACCTTAGTCTAGGTAATCCTTATTACCTTATCTAAATAATATCCTTAAACTAACATCCTAGGATACATACTCTAACATATAACTAATCCTCAAAGATACTAAAATCTAGACTACCCCACATCACATCCTATTTGAACTAACAAAACACTAGAACATATAGAAAAGGGGAAGGGGTTTACTGTCAAATAGTGGCAGCCTACATGCTGCTAAATGAGGGTTCAAGGCAGCCAGGAACTGCCAAGCAGCAGGCTTTCCTGCTGTTGAAGGGGCTGCAACCTGGGCTGTTGTTGCCCTGTTCCTGTGAAGGGCTGCTATTTTCCCCTTCTTCTCATTCCTCTCTACTCTCTAACATACTCATACTCTCTCTATCCCACCCTCTAACAGCCTCCACAACATTAACAACAAGTACAATAATCCGTATCTAAACATCTCACCTACTACATCTAAAATTATATGAAATGAATAGATATCTATCAAAACAGTCCTAAAATATATATACACTAATATACAATATATATAAATGTGATACCAAGAGACCTAAACCACCATGAATATTTACATAGATATATATATGAACTAAATGAACTTCACATTGAAATACCAATGAAATCCAGTTTTCAAAATACCCCTTGAATTATATTTGAAAACCCAACATCTCGGATTAGTCAAAACCTATAACTCGAATCCAAATCAAGCATCACAGGAAATTGGAAAGGGGGTGGTCGAGTGAGTGCAGAGCAATGTGAAGGGTGAAGAGTAGAATGAGTGATATGTATGTATGTATGTGTATACGAGTGAGTGAGTGATAAGTCCTCAGGTTTATCAGTGCATGTGTGATGTGTAGGAGCATTAGAGCAGTGAAGTGAGTAAATGATAGGGTGTCAATGAGTGTACAAGTGAGTGTCTATTAGTGTACAACATGTCCAAGTGAAGCAAGTGTCAAAGTGACAGAAGTGTTAGGTACCAGAGTGTGTGTCGAGCAAAGTGTCAAGTACAAGTGTTTGACAGGCAATATGTTCGAGTGTCATTGCAAGTGTGAGTCCAAGTGTCAAGGGGACGTGTCAAATGTGTGTCCAGAGGTGTCCAAGTGGTGTGAAGAGTGTCCAAGTGTTGAGAACACAAAGTGCAGTGCTCGACTGCACTGGGTCAGATCTGTGGGTCGAACCACAGATCAAATACTCCACCAATTGAAACCCAAACAACTAGGCTAGGTGTCAGACACGTGGGCTACCCAAACGTGTCACTAGACAAGGAGTTGGTGTCGTATCCAGTGTGTACGAACACTGCAGTAGCAAGGGATGCTACAGTGTTCGTGCAGTATCAAACCGTGTGTCTCAGTTTAGACAGTGCATCAGTAAAATGGTTAACCCTAAATTTGAATCATAAAAATAATTAAACATCATTAACAATTGATATAGGTTTTTGTACATGTACATGTGTCCCACAGATTGTTTTGTGTCCAAATAGTAGGATACGAGGTGTCCAAGTGCTTGAAAATACACAAACATACGCACAGACTGCACTGTCTCGTGCAGCGAGTCCACGCTCTCGTGGACATGACACGAGGCACGACACGTCACATGCTCGTGTCCACGTGTAGCCCACGTATAGGTCTATACACACAACACAACTCGAGACACGACGGACACGCATACGCGTGATACGACACGCGTATCAGACGCGTTTCTGCGCGTACAGTCTCTATGTATGACCAGTACGGCCTCGTTTTCATGTCCGACACGAAACGAGGTATCATAAAACTTGGGGAGTGACTTGTCAGTCACTGCCCCAACCTCTACACCATGTTTTGTGTGTCGAAACGCTGTGTCCAGAGAGAAATAGGACACGGGCAGGAGGACAGCGCACACGCGTGTCGTGCAGCGTATCCGCACCCATTTTTGACACAAAATCGACACGAAAATCACATCATTCTTCACAAAAGTTAATATACATATTTAGATCTACAAAACCATGCAATTAGTTTTACAAAAATCTAAAATAGATTCCTAAGTGGCATTTAATCAAACACCTACACATACACTATGACACGTGTCCGATATGGACACCAAACGGACACAAAATTCACCCAACTTTAGGGACAGCTAGGGGACACCTAGATCTAGCCCTAAATGCAAAGAAAATAGAATATTAGAACAATTAGAGGTGTTTTACCTATAGGTGCAAATAGCACGAAAAAGCTCTAAATGGGGGGTTCCTCCTTGCTAGCCCAATGCTCCAAATTGTCCCAAAGCTGGGATTAAACTCCATAATCAGAAAATAGGAGAGTATTAGGCTCTAATGCAAGAAACTAGAGTGGAAAAGGATTTAAAATGAATAATCTATGGGTTGGGAAGAATGGACAAACCTTTCTTTTCTCTATATGCTCTTTCAATACAAAAGAGGCAAGAACAAATTAAGAGATTATTTATAGGGAAGGGAAATGACCTAGTAGCTAGTCATAAAGGAAAGAATTAGGGTTAGGGTTTAGTCTAGTGGGCTTTGGGCCTAGTTGCACTAGCTAACTAGCTCAAGTCCTTAGCCTTTGGTCTAATGCAAAAATCCTCCTACTCTCTCCATGAAACTTAGCCAACTTAAGTCAACCAAGACCAACTTAAGTTAGATTAGGGTCCATACCGTGTTAACTAAGTCACCAAAGTCAAGGTCAAAGTCTAGGATAGTCTCTTAAGTCACAGCTAGCAAAAGTCAAAATTAACAATCACCAATGCAATAAATCATAAAATAATTCAAAGAGGCCAAACGACCAAAATACCCTCATGCTCAAAAGTAAAAATAAATCATCCTAATGACATGGTTAGGCTCTAGGTCATGCAGTCTCTAGGATTACACTATTAATCATCAAAATCACAAGTCATTGATCAAAATGGTTTTTAAATTGACTTTTAAAATCACCAAAAATCATAATGTGATTTAAATGCAATAAATAATAATTATAAATACAAAAATTTAAAAATACCCTCATTTCAGAAACTGGGTGTTACAAGTCTAACCCCCTAGAAAAATTTCGTCCTCGAAATTAAGATGAGCGTACCCCTACTAGGTCAAACCCCCAATCAAATCAAGGTCGATAGATAACGTGCAACATAGTCCTACTAGTCGTGATTCCACAGTCTCGAACATGGTAGCTACACTATCTAGCAAATCACAAGCAATATCCTGGCAGGTACTAATAGAAATCACACATAAAAGTGGGGAGGAAGAACAAGAAGGTCAAACCTGCTAATCCATCACCTTCAACGTCAGTCTCTTTGACTGCCATCGCAAAAGCTCTACCCCTCTGGTGCTGAGCTACAGGTGGCCTAGCTCCCTCAAAAGGAGGTGCAATAGGACAATCTATCTTCTGATGGGCACCAGACCCACAGAAATAGCAAACCTTAACCTTTTCCTGCACTGCTCCCAGATGTGTCCCGGCTTCCTGCAGTAGGAATAACTGATTGCCTTCGGGTCCTGACCCCGATACTGATGCTGCACCTGCTGAACTCCCACTGGTGCCTGCGTCTGATGAATCTGCACATGAGGCCTCTTGGCCTGGCCTCCGCTGCTGCTGGTACCGTGAGCGTCCTGTCCCCTCTTGAGCCTCAGCTCAAGATCATCCTCTGCTGCTAAGACACCCACCAAGATCTCCTAAAAAGTGGCACCGCGGGCACTCTTGGTATAGGACTTCACCTCCTTGACCAGTCCCTTTCTGAACCTCCGGGTCTTCGTCGCCTCGGATAACCCCTCGACAAATCTTCCCAGACGGCAGAACTCCCCAGCATACTCCTTTACAGACTGACTGTCCTGGACTAAGGCATAGAACTGAGTCTCGAGGGCACCTAGCACTGCATCTGGGAAAAACTTCTCCTTGAACAGCTTCTTGAATGCTGGCCAAGTCTGCCTTGGTGTACCAACCCTCGGGTCGGTCTGGTACCAAGTGCGGGCTAAATCCTAGATCATACTGGCCGCCGCCTTGATCTGTAGCCTCGCTGGAATCTCTGCCACTCTAAAAATCTCCTTCATATGCTCTATCCACTCATCAGCGTACAGAATGTCCTCTGTACCCCTGAAGTCCCTCGGGTGCATCTTCTGGAAGTCTTGGATGTCCTTCTCCTTCGGCTGGTATGGCTGCTGAACTGCCAAAGGCAGAGCTGCTGCCCTCTCAACTACCGTCAGGGCCAGATCAATGCCCCGACTAAACTCTGCAGTCTGACACTGCTGCTGGGCCTGTTGGGCCTCCGTGAACTGCTGAAAGAATATGAACAGCTGAACTGCATCAACTGTCTCCGAAGGTGGCTGCTGCTGCTGGAGCATCTCCGGAATCACCGGGCTCTGCCTATGCACTGGTGGAGGGGCTCCTCCAAAGGCAGCTGAAATACCTACCCCAGCTGGTTAAACTGGTACCGCGCTATCGGGGGCTGGCTGTACAGGACGAGGGGTGGCAGACCCTTCAGCAGTGTCCCCCGGTCCGGGACAATGTGATCTAGTCTCGACCATCCTAGAGACAGATCAAACAAGGAATCAATACTGAGATAGAAACGATAAATCAAGGGAGGACAGTTAATTTCAAGGAAGACAAATCAGCAAGATGTATAGATGGCATGAATTGAAGCAGAGTTTTTTCCTAACTGTGATTGAGTACCTCTCCGTTAAAGTATATCTCTCAAACCTATTGTAGGCTCGTAGCAGTACAACTAAGTCGTCGTACTACCACGATATCGTACTAATGCGACTCGAGACCTGCATGGGCCACCACTAAAAATGTGTCACGACTCGCACCCACTGTGAGGGTACGAGTACGTAACAGCGCCCAGCCTACGCCACAGTGTCGGCGGTAAAATGCTGTTCTAGGTCACTATCTAACCATCAACTCATGCAGTATATAATATACTCATCATGATCAACTCCGAACGGAGGACAAGTATAAGATATTGTAACTCAATCACAGTCTAAGCACGATAAGATAACACAGAAGAGAAAACTAAGAAATAGAAAGACAACTACTACTACTGAAATAATAACAGCATCTCAAGAATCTGAAATACAACACAAGTCTCAAATCAATACAATAAGTCGAATAAGAACTAATGCAAGTCTAAAACTGTATCCCGATCACTGCTAAGTGTCGGGACCAAAGGTGGCTAATCCCTTGTCAGGTCCATAATGAGTAAGGCAAGTATCCTCAGGGCAATCATCTGTAAAATTTTAACAGGTCCAGTCAGGACAGGAACGAGCACAATCTCATCTAGAAAATCCAAGTAAATGACAGAGAACTATAAAGCAGTTATAGACAGTTGTATTGATGAACATGGTAGTTTATATTCAGGTGATGGTATAGAGAGACATATAAAGTACAAGAAAAATAAGGTAGCTAAAACAAGAGAAGAATCATGGCAATAAAGACTGTAAAATAGAAACTAGCTGAACTAGAGTAACATTGTATAAGTCCAGACAGTAAATGTAGACAAGTGTAAACTCCAATGTAAGTCCAGTACAAGATGAATCTAATACAAGATGAATCCAGTACGAGACGATTCCAGTTATAGTGATCAATGATTCCAGGGTGAGTCCAGCCTATACTCTAACAGTGTATTTTAAAATACTGAGGTCGACATATAAACGGCTATAGGTAATCCGGCACATCGTACACCTGGCCGGGTGTGAGATGGCTATCATTCCAATTTGATTCCAACATAAGGGTGATTCCTGTCACGACCCGCACCTTAGAGTAAGGACATGAGAAGTGGTTACGTCCAGAATGGAGGTGACATAGCATAATACAGTCTCAATCACATCTAAGGCAGAATGATAAGATAGAAAGATAGATAAACTGAAATAAATCCACTGAGATACAATCAGAGAAGTCTAAGTGTCTATGATATCACAAATCCAGAATATCCCAAATATCATAATACAGTCATCCAGAATATAAACATAAATAAGACATCCTAGTCTAAAGGAGTTTCGTCCACTGCTAAGGGGTCCTGCTGCTGGTCCAGGTCACAACTATCCCCTAGGGTAGTCCCATAATAGGTGGGACAGTACGCTTCGTCCTCATCCTCTATAATATTTTAACAGGTCCAGTCAGGACATGAGCGAGCACAATACATCTCAACAAGTCATAACAGGATAGAAAATATAATCATGCTAGAGAGTAAGATACATGAAACTGAAGAATAACATAATGTAAAAGAGAGACTATAAGTAAATATCTACAATATATAAGAGAGATAGACAGTGCTAGTGATTCAGAGTACAAGATGAACATGTGAACAGCTGGAGGGTGATTCATGACTATACTATAGAGGTGATTCATGACTATTCTACTTTGGAATTATTCACATGCTCAGTTTCTACTCCCCCATCCCCAATCAATACACAAGGATCCAGTCATGTTACGTTAAGATTCATGACTATACTACTTTGCCCATATAGGGTAATTCAAGAGTGATTCATGAAGGCTCTGTGATTCATGAGAGTACAGGAATCACAAGCTGATACATGAAGATTCATGAAAATAGAAGCATGAGATACATGATGTAAGTAAAACATACGAGACAAGAGTATCTGATGCTTCCGAGAGGGATAACATCTCATAAAGGGATCCATATAGTACTAATCCGTGTTACCAACGTGTCAGTATCAAGTAAAATAATCTAAAGCAGGAAATATAATCCTAAACAACATATGAAATGATCAGAGAATGTACTCGCCTGATATCCTGAATATCGGAAGAGAATATACTGTCCGAGGAGTGGTGTCTGTCTCCTATAGAACAGTACAACTCAATACATGTCTAAAATAATGAAATAGACTGCTATAATACATCTTTATGATGTTTGGGATCAATCTAGGCTAAAGTCAACCTTTGGTCAACTCTAATAAACTCTAACAGTCAAACTAGGTCAACTCTAGTCTAGTTTGGTCAAACAAGGTCAAACAAGTCAACCTAGGTCTCTAACCAACTAGCCTAGCAAGCACACACTAGTCTAGTGATACACTAACTCAAGTGTATCCACACCATATGCCATAGGCTATTCTACCTAGGCCATGGGCCAATCACATATAGGCCAATACACCCATTACCATATATCTATATACACATATTATATATATATATATATATATATATATATATATATATATATATATTTATATATATATATATATATATATATATATATATATATATATATATATATATATATAGCAATAGCAATATCTATTGCATTACACATACCACATTAGGCTATATATATATTACACTCACATTACATAGGCAATTGTATTATCTATTTCACATTACCTTATCATATTCATATATTAACTAGGTTAGATATTATACACACACACACACACACACACACACACACACACACACACACACACACACATATATATATATATATTTATATATAGATACATACACATAGAGGGGGATATATAAATCAAGGCAAATGTGTGTGTGTATATGTGTTTCCTGTGTGTGACATGAAAGCAATAGTGTGTGTGTGGTGAATGAGAGTGTGAGTGTAATATAAGCTACTGTTTCAGTTTAGGTAGTGTGACAAAATCCATATATGTGTGTGTGTTTACATGAGTGCCTGTGTGTGTGTGTGTATACATATGTGCCTGGGTGTGTGTGTGTACATGAGTGTAGGCTATAGTGTTCAGGTTTGTGTGATAGGAATGTGAGTGTGTGAGGGTTTACATAAGAAAACAGTTCAGTTTAGTGTGATTCAGTGTAGAGTGTTTTAGGAAATCAGTGATAGTGTAGATGTGCTATACATAATGTGTGATGATCTCAGGATTTAAGGAGTGAAGTATCAAGTGTGTGTGAGTGTTTTATAAGAAAAACAATGGTGTGTGGCTTAGTCTCAGATCTTCCAAACCCAATGACAGTGCAATAAAACAATGAATCAGTAGCAACACAAAACTAAATTCGAAAACCCTATTTCAATAACCCATTCCTCCACACAAACACAAACTAACATAATCATCATTCATTACGTATGTAGGTAATCTAACCTAAACATTTCAGCAACATTAAATCAGAGAAATGCAATTTAAACCCAGAAAACTGAAACAGTGAAGTGGTGTCAGTGGGTATCAGACTTATTGGGAAATTCAATGAATTGAAACTAATTAATCAAAAAAAATCACAATTAGCGAGTTGGTAAATAGTGTCACATATGTGAGAGTGTCCTGTGAGTCATATCGTGTCCCAATAATACGACACAGACGTGTCCACCACAAAGCAAACACGTGGGGTGCACCAAGTGTAGCACAGCGTCGTGCACGAGTGCACACGCGTGTAGGACACGACACACGACACTTCGTGTCACGTGCATACACCCACATTGTCACCTAGGATTGGTATACACGTGGAACAGCCTGATACGTGTCCACGATGTATCTACAGTGGACACGAGCACGTGTTTGTGCGTGTCTGTGCGCGTCTCGGCCGTCAGCGCACGACAGCGCGCGACCAGTGCGGACAGAATTGCTCAACGTATAGTGCACCATCTGCTCCCAAATTTTGGGAGCATGATGACAGTCAGTGCCCCCTACTCTCCAAAAAAATTCGTGTCCCGAAGTGTCCTGTGTTGTGAGTTATGGAGCCCGATAGGCAGGACACAGGCCTAGGGCTCGTGCAGCGTGTCCAAAGCTAAAAACATGACACAAACCGACACGAAACACCAAACATCCTTCACAAAAATTATTTCATACACCTAGATCTAGAGATCCATGAAATAAGATTTTCAAAATACGAAAATAAATCCCTAAGGGGCATTTTAACAAACACCTATGTATCCACTATGATACGTGTCCGATACGGACACCAAATGGACACGAATTGTGTCCAAATTTCGGGAACAACTAGGGAACTCTTAGACCTAGCCCTATATGCAAAGAAAACAGGAAAAACAATGGGTTTGAGTGGTTTACCTATTGAGTGTCAATACTCAAGAAAGCCCCAAATGGAAGGATTCCAAATAGCAACTCCCAAGCTCCAAATGGCACAAAAACTGAGGTAAACCTCCAGAATCAGTAAACACACAATAATTAGATCCTAATGCAAAAGACTAGGGTTGAAAAGGAGTTGAAATAAATTAAATAGGATTTTAGGAGAATGGGAATTTACCTTTCCTTCAAAATCTAGGTCAAGCACAAAAGAGGCAAGAACAACTCTAAGAGAATACTTATAGGCAAGGGGAAACCCTAATTGTGGCTGCCATGGGTGGGTTTGATTGGGTTTTGGGCTTAAGTCATGGGCCTATGGCTTAATTGCAAGTCATGAAATTGGTAAATCACAAGTCATTGAGTTAAGTCATAAGTCATGAAGCCATTTCACTTAAACTTAACCTTCCTTCTTTAAAACTAATTTCTAATGACTATAAAGTAGGTTAGCTTAAGTTAGACTAGGGTCACCATAGCTAGGGTTAGCTTCTAGGCTAGTCTACAAGTCTCAACTAGTTCAAAGTCAAAAATCACAATCACCAATTAATTAAATTAAATAAATTTCAAAAAAAATCACAAATGACCAAAATACCCTCAATCTAAAATGTGGTAGTGACAAATCTACCCTCCTTAAAAGAATTTCATCTTCGAAATTAAAGGCAAAACTAAACTGATGAGAAGGATAGATAATCATACCTCAAGGTCCAAAAAGATAAGGGTATCGCTCACGCATCTCATCCTCCCGCTCCCAAGTAGACTCTCCTGGAGAATGATGCCTCCATGCGACGCGAACCAAGGGTATCACCTGGTTTCTCAGTACCTTCTCTCGGCGATCCAGAATCTCTACTGGCTGCTCTGGATAACTGAGAGTAGGCCCTACCTCAATCTTTGAATGATCAAGCACATGGCTAGGGTCTGCCACGTACCGTCTCAACTGTGATACGTGGAATACGTTGTGGACACCCACTAGTGTAGGTGGTAAGTCTAGGCTGTATGCCACATCACCGACTCTTCCGTTAATCACGAAAGGTCCGATGAAGCGCGGGCTAAGCTTCCCACCTCCACCAAAACGTATAGTACCACGAGTCGGAGATATCCGCAGAAAAACCATGTCTCCGACCTAAAAACAAGCAAGGTCTCAAGTTACTAAATAATCAAACATGATCAAATAACAAAACAATAAACAACCTACTTCTAATCCTATCTCTAATCTGTACCTCAAACTCCAAAAGCCTCCGGTGGCTATCGGCCTAGTGTCGATGTCAGTCCTGCGCCACACGAAGTCTGTCCCTGATAAGATTTACCTTTTCGACTGCGTCAACAACCATCTCTGGTCCCAGTAAAGCTCGCTCACCAATATCATCCCAAGATAAGGGTGTACGACACCTACGTCCGTACAGAGCCTCGAAAGGTGACATCTCAATGCTGGCCTGATAACTGTTGTTGTAAGCAAACTCCACCAAATGTAGATGATCCTCCCAGGAACCTCCAAAATCCAAGACGTACGTCCGTAGCATGTCCTCGAGTGTCTGAATACTCCTCTCTGACTGTCACGACCCGCACCCTAGGGTTAGGGCACGAGAACGTAACAACGCCCAGCCTACGCCGCAGTGTCGGCGGTAGAACGCTGTCCTAGGTCTCAATGCATCTAACAGTATAAGACTAAACAGTTTATACTCCCCGAATGGGGGTGACATAGCAGATACAGACTCAATCACATCTAAGGTAGAGCATGATAAAGATAGATAAAACATGAAATCCAAAAGAGGTACAACAGAGAGAAATCTAAGTGTCTAAGATACACAAATCCAGAAATACATCTCAAATCTCCAACTCAGATACAGTAATCCACAAAATAAATACAACTCCAGACAAAATGAAATAACTACCTAACAACCTCTAATGTGTCTCCTCTAGGCTAGCATGCACCTCCAGGCTATCTGTAAAATTTATCAACAGGTCCAGTCAGGACTGGAGCGAGCACAATACATCTCAACAAGTCATAGCAGGAAAGGAAAAGTAATCATGCTAGAGAATAAAATACAGGATCTGAAGAAATAGCATAATGTAAAAGAGAGACTGTAAGTAAATATCTACGATATATATAAAGAGAGACAGTGCTAGTGATTCAGAGTACTGCATAAACATGTGAATGGCTTAGGACTGATTCATGATTACACTACTGGAAATTGATTCATGATTATACTACTTGGATTTATTCACATGTTCACTTATACTCCCCCATCCCCAATCAATACACAAGGATCCATTCAAGTTACGTTAAGATTCATGATTATACTACATTGCCCATAAAGGGTGATTCATGAATTGATTCGTGAAGGCTCGGTGATCATGTGAGTACATGAGTCACTAGCTGATAACGAAGATTCATGATAATGGAAGCATATGATACATGATGTAAGTGAAACACACATGACAAAAGTATCTGATGCTCCCGAGAGGGATAACATCTCATGAAGGGATCCATATAGTACCAATCCGTGTTACCAACGTGTCAGCATCAAGTAAGATTGTCTAAAGCAGGAAATATAATCCTAAACATGATATAAAATGATCAGAGAATGTACTCGCCTCGATAACCTGAACAGCTGATAAGTATAGGGGGTCCCACTGAAGCCACAGAGTCCTATTTAAAGCAACACAGGTTACAAGGGGTTTCAAGTTGTAATAAAAGAAACTCTACAAGCAATCTACATTATTCTAGGTTCTTCTAAGTCAAAACAACTCTAGGTCAACTCCGGTCAATAATCTAGTCAAACTAGGTCAAGTGTTGACTTACAGTTAACTTTGGGTCAACTGGTCAACTCTGGTCAAACAGGGTTAATTCTAGTCTATTATAAAGTGTACTTCATTATTTGTACGTTGAAACTTACGACACGTAAATCGAGATAAGAAGATTATCGGTAAGGTTGATAATCTTATTATAGTGATCCACGTATCCAACTTGTCAATTTCAGCGATGTGAGATCACTGGAATTGACTGATCTCAGTTTCGTTGTACTAATCCCGAAATACGAACATTATATGAATTAATTATTAATTAATTATAAAAGGGTTAAACTCAGAGAAATTATCAACAAATATTGTCGGACGATGAAATGAACATCGCCAACGTGTCCAGAATGGTCAAATTAGCTAGGATAGCCTACCCAACGGTCCAATTTGGACACAAGGGCAAAAAGGTAATTTCGGGTCAAAACGGTGTCCGTGTCGGAGCCGTTTTGCACTGAAAAATATGCAAGAAAACAAGTCCATAAAATATAGCAAATTATATGTCCACGCAACCAGAATGTCGATACGAACCCAAGGTATCTCCAGAATTGGATTCCGTTGACCCGATCTCAATTTGGCCCGTTGACCAGAACTTGGAATTCCGGTTTGCACGGAAATGCGTGCCGGAGCCAAAGTTCTCAAAACTCAGCAAACTACCTATCAACGAGTCCAGAATGATGATACGAACTCAACGGTATCTCCGGAATTGGATTCCGATGAGCCGATCTCAAAATGACCCGTTGACCCGGATATTGGTATCCGACTTGCACCGAAATGCGTGCCAGACCCAATGTCCACCAAAACCTAGCAAATTATATGTCAACGAGTCCAGAATGACGATATGAACTCAACGGTATCTCCGGAATTGGATTCCGATGAGCTGGCGTCAAAAGTCCCGTTGACCCAGAATGTGGGACCCGCTTTGCACCGAAATGCGTGCCCGGGCCCACGTTCTCCAAATCTAACAAATTTTATATGAAAACATGCCAGAACGACGCCACAAACCTAATGGTGGTGTCAGAAATGAAATCTGGAGTCCCGTGTTAAAAAATAGAATTTTACAAGTTGGAAATTACGAATTCGGACGGCCAACTTTGGCGTCGAATTCAACCAATCAAACAAGCTCAAACTGAAATGAAATATAAAGGGGGCAGGAAGAGGGTTATACCAGCTTCGTACAGGAACTGGTAGCACGCCAAACGAAGCTGCGGTGGAGGAGATACAAGCTGACGAAGTTGGCCCTGCGAAACTGTCCAAATGTAATATAATTTAAACGGTCAACTTGGTGGCCGGTTTTCATGTATCAAACGATAAAATTAACGGACGAAAATTGACAGGAATGAAGGTGGATATACCGAGATTGTGACGGAGAGAAGAAATCGCCGATCCAACGGTCGGATCTACGGAAAATCGTACGCGAAGTCGCTGCGACGGGGCGCCAAAACGAACTTCATTTCGCGCGCGTCACGACGGGACGTCGTGCAAAACGCACGAATCGCCTATACGTCGCGCTGGAGGAGGAGAGGGCAGACCCAGGAGGGTCACCGGAGTTCGCCCAAGGCTGGGGTAGGCACGGCCACGGCGGGCGTGGCCGGCGGTGGCGCGTACACGCGCGGTCACCGGACCACTTGCGGCCGGCGGTGCAACCTACTGCTGCTGCAGCTGCTGTCGCAGCGTTGCGCCGACCCAGATGGACGCACGGCGGCGCTGAGAGAAGCGAGCGACGTGCGAGGACGCTGTACCCTAGCCCGGCGAGGCAGGGCGGCGGCCATGCACGCGGTGGCGGATTGAGGTGATCGGGATGTGGGAGGAAGGAGATGGTGGCGGATTGAGGAGGAGGAGATGGAGGAAGTGCTGTTGGGGGAGGCCGACGGCGGCGGAGGTGGCTGTCGTGGCCGGAGCCAAAGGAGAAGGAAGGTCGGTCCAGCAATGGTGGGGGTCGGGGAGTTGATAGCTGCTGCTGGTTATTTTATTTACTGAAGTTGTAGTAAATTAGTAATAGGAAAGAGAGAGAGAGTTTGTTATTAATGAAAGAGAGAGGGAGAAAGAGAAAGAAGATTCTCTTCACACTTTCCTAGGGCCGGCCACATGCTGGGGTTGGGGAAAAGTTTCACAGGGGAGAAATTAATGGACATGATTAAAAGAGGAGGATCCTATGGCTAGGAATAAAATGGAGAAAATAGGTTATTCCTATAGGAATTAAAATCAATGGAGATTTTTCCATTAATATTAAAAATAGATAAAACACGTACTTGATATTTTTAGGCAAGAGTTATGAGGGTGTCCTGATGGAGGGCAACACAAAGCTGGACTGGACTCAGTGGAGCCGGATTGGGTCGAAATTGGACATTGTGCAAAAATCGAATTAAAAATTAGACGTTGATGATCATGTGTAAATAAGTAGCACATGGGGGTTCCAATAAATGGGACACAAGTAGCGGACGGATAGTAGGCTCAAAGTGGGCCATGTCCATAGTTGGGGCGGACAGGTTTTGGTCGACAGGGGACCCACAAATCAAGTTGGAAGATGAATGTGACGCCGTGGAATGAAATAAAATCGGATCACGCGTCGGAAAAGTTGTGTGAATCAAATGGAGCTCAAAATGTCGTGTCTGAGTGGGACACAAAGGTCATGGGTGACGAGCGTCTCGAGTAGATCATCAATGAGGAGTTGGTTTCAAGAAACTGACTGGTCTTGCGCTCCCAATTTAAATGTCATGGTAACGCGCTGAAAATGATCAAGGAAAAGAGTGGAAAAAATAAATAACAATCAAATGGTCTAACCCGACCCGAAGTTCAGCGAAGCAGAAAGAGCACAAGGAAACAAGTTTGGATGGGACACTATATACCGTCATGAAGGTAATCCTGTCCACTCCAAAACTCGTGAAGAAGATTTCCAGAGTTGAACATCCCTGATACTCCAAATATCAATGGCATGGGAAAGTATACTTAAGAAAAAAATTAACAAAATAATTTATTTATTGAAACCAATCAATCCGAAAATAAAATAAAACGAAAAAAAATTCAACCCGAAATTCAGGGTGCTAACATCCTACCCCCTTATAAAAATTTCGTCCTCGAAATTAAAAATGTTCGTACTCCCTCTAGGTCAACCCCCAAAATCACAGTCCCAGAACTTTAAATAAAACATACCATCAAATAAAAGACAATATCCAGGGTCATGGTAATGGTGACAGTGAAGTCTCATCTAGGTTTACTAGTCATGCTAACCAACGGTCATAGGGTATCAAACACACAAGCAAATCCAGGGTGCTAAACGAGAAAAATACAGAAATATCAAATCATCAAAACTGTAAGACAGTCTACCATCCCACATGAAAACTGGTACTCATAAAAAGTAACTACCAATCATCTGAAAAAGTACTATCCTAAGAAAATCAAAATTACAAGTTGAAGAATTGAAAGTCACTTGCATTGAAATCCAATCACAAAACATATACAGAGAGAGCGTTAGAGAGGAAAAAGCTAACATTTAAACCAGTGAAGTATCAACATAATGCAGTCTCAGATTTTAGGGTTTTTAAAAGATCACAACTAACTCAATGCTTCCAATATCCTAACATGATAGACAAGAAACCCTAACATACTATCCATACATTTATCTACGCATACAGTCAATATTACATGTTAAATCTGAATTTTAGCTAAACATGGAAATCAATGTAAAAATGTTAACATGTAACTAGTTTTCAAGATTTTGGAGAAATTTGAACATTAAAAACCACTCAATATTTATCACAAACTAACATGTAAGAATATGAAACCTAAATTTATATCCCTACACACCGCAATGCATCTAGCTCAAAACATTACATTTAAGAAAATAAAACAGTAATTTGAACTAAACATTTGGAAACTCAACATTAAGGTTAATATGTACACAGCTCTAAATATTATATAAAAGAAAAACAATTAAAACAACAACTGAACTAACATTTGGAACCCGTATCAAGGGTTAACATGCACACAGTCTTAGATTTGACAAATTAAACACACAAACTCAATTTTTTTTTTTTGAATTGAAACTATAAGTATAGCATACATGTGCAGTGATGTAAATATAACTAATAACATGAAATTTATATTTAAATCAAAAATTTAAACATGGAAAAGCAAAGAACCAGAAATATTGGGATTTTGAAAATTAACATTAATGACATATTAATATTATCTAGATATGTTGGAAATCAAGCGTAGCATGCATATGTATCAGGCAAAGTGTTTGTGTCCACTATATCTATATCCTCATATCCCAAAATAAAACCAAATTCTATATCAAGAGCAGCATTTAGATTTCTACCAAGATTGCAAAGCAGGTGATTAGTGAAATCAAGACAGTTTAATTATTATTATTACCTAATACATGAATAATAGGAGGAAGAAATAACGACAAAATCTGTTTTGCTTATCTGTTTAAAGAAGAACCATTTTGAAATCCAGAGTTGAAATATCAATTCCAAGGTAAAGTCTAGCAAAATCATCAATTCATTGCATTAAGAAGAAATTCATAGAAGAAGTTACACAAGGTTTATGAAAATAGCTAAAGTTACTCCTAAGCAAAATAATGAGAAGCAAACAACAAAACAATTAAATTTTTTTTTTTGAAGGACTGAAACAAGGTAGAGAAAACATGTTCGAAATATTTAATGTACAATCTGATAATCATATGCGTCCATCCATAATCATGATACTCTAAATCCTCGTCATACTAGTAAGCAAGGCTACGATAATCACAGAGTCCTCGACTTGGGCACATACCTCTAGGATCATGGTATTTAACATTTTCGCGATGCCGCTAGCTTGGCTACGAAAACCTTAAATTCCCACACCCAAGAAATATATCCAAGTCAACTATATGTCCTCACCATGCTGACTAATGTGACCGTAGAAGATTAGATTTCCATAACTTAGATGACCTAGCCCATATAATTTCATCTTGACAAAATTTTATTAAATCAACAGTGAATACCCAAAAATCAAATTTATCAATGAACATCAAAATTCAAAACAAAATGAACAAAAATCCATCAAATCCTATAAATACAAACTCGGATGCAACAGCTAACATCAAGATTCAAAATTCAACAATCTTCAACTAAATCAATAAATACAAACTCAAACTAACAATAATCCATCAAAATCAAATTTGACAACAGAAAATAAAGATAAATCAAATCAAGGAAAAGAGAGTTTTCAAATCGAAGTTAAATAAGATTCTCCAGGGTCGTCCCATGAATCTCTCAAGGGTTCCTAACTGTGATTGAGTATCTTCAAAATATATCATATTCCTAGTGCAGGCTGTAGTGGTACTCAGTTTCGAATACCACTATACTTTAGTCTCGACCTGCATGGGCCACCACTAAAAACGTGTCACGACCCGCACCCTAGGGTTAGGGCACGAGAACGTAACAACGCCCAGCCTACGCCGCAGTGTCGGCGGTAGAACGCTGTCCTAGGTCTCAATGCATCTAACAGTATAAGACTAAACAGTTTATACTCCCCGAATGGGGGTGACATAGCAGATACAGACTCAATCACATCTAAGGTAGAGCATGATAAAGATAGATAAAACATAAAATCCAAAAGAGGTACAACAGAGAGAAATCTAAGTGTCTAAGATACACAAATCCAGAAATACATCTCAAATCTCCAACTCAGATACAGTAATCCACAAAATAAATACAACTCCAGACAAAATGAAATAACTACCTAACAACCTCTAATGCGTCTCCTCTAGGCTAGCATGCAACTCTAGGCTATCTGTAAAATTTATCAACAGGTCCAGTCAGGACTGGAGCGAGCACAATACATCTCAACAAGTCATAGCAGGAAAGGAAAAGTAATCATGCTAGAGAATAAAATACAGGATCTGAAGAAATAACATAATGTAAAAGAGAGACTGTAAGTAAATATCTACGATATATATAAAGAGAGACAGTGCTAGTGATTCAGAGTACTGCATAAACATGTGAATGGCTTAGGACTGATTCATGATTACACTACTGGAAATTGATTCATGATTATACTACTTGGATTTATTCACATGTTCACTTATACTCCCCCATCCCCAATCAATACACAAGGATCCATTCAAGTTACGTTAAGATTCATGATTATACTACATTGCCCATAAAGGGTGATTCATGAATTGATTCGTGAAGGCTCGGTGATCATGTGAGTACATGAGTCACTAGCTGATAACGAAGATTCATGATAATGGAAGCATATGATACATGATGTAAGTGAAACACACATGACAAAAGTATCTGATGCTCCCGAGAGGGATAACATCTCATGAAGGGATCCATATAGTACCAATCCGTGTTACCAACGTGTCAGCATCAAGTAAGATTGTCTAAAGCAGGAAATATAATCCTAAACATGATATGAAATGATCAGAGAATGTACTCGTCTCGATAACCTGAACAGCTGATAAGTATAGGGGGTCCCACTGAAGCCACAGAGTCCTATTTAAAGCAACACAGGTTACAAGGGGTTTCAAGTTGTAATAAAAGAAACTCTACAAGCAATCTACATTATTCTAGGTTCTTCTAAGTCAAAACAACTCTAGGTCAACTCCGGTCAATAATCTAGTCAAACTAGGTCAAGTGTTGACTTACAGTTGACTTTGGGTCAACTGGTCAACTCTGGTCAAACAGGGTTAATTCTAGTCTATTATAAAGTGTACTTCGTTATTTGTACGTTGAAACTTACGGCACGTAAATCGAGATAAGAAGATTATCGGTAAGGTTGATAATCTTATTATAGTGATCTACGTATCCAACTTGTCAATTTCAGCGATGTGAGATCACTTGAATTGACTGATCTCAGTTTCGTTGTACTAATCCCGAAATACGAACATTATATGAATTAATTATTAATTAATTATAAAAGGGTTAAACTCAGAGAAATTATCAACAAACATTGTCGGACGATGAAATGAACATCGCCAACGTGTCCAGAATGGTCAAATTAGCTAAGATAGCCTACCCAACGGTCCAATTTGGACACAAGGGCAAAAAGGTAATTTTGGGTCAAAACGGTGTCCGTGTCGGAGCCGTTTTGCACTGAAAAATATGCAAGAAAACAAGTCCATAAAATATAGCAAATTATATGTCCACGTAACCAGAATGTCGATACGAACCCAACGGTATCTCCAGAATTGGATTCCGTTGACCCGATCTCAATTTGGCCCGTTGACCAGAACTTGGAATTCCGGTTTGCACGGAAATGCGTGCCGGAGCCAAAGTTCTCAAAATTCAGCAAACTACCTATCAACGAGTCCAGAATGATGATACAAACTCAACGGTATCTCCGAAATTGGATTCCGATGAGCCGATCTCAAAATGACCCGTTGACCCGGATATTGGTATCCGACTTGCACCGAAATGCGTGCCAGACCCAATGTCCACCAAAACCTAGCAAATTATATGCCAACGAGTCCAGAATGACGATACGAACTCAACGGTATCTCTGGAATTGGATTCCGATGAGCCGGCGTCAAAAAGTCCCGTTGACCCAGAATGTGGGACCCGCTTTGCACCGAAATGTGTGCCCGGGCCCACGTTCTCCAAATCTAACAAATTTTATATGAAAACATGCCAGAACGACGCCACGAACCTAATGGTGGTGTCAGAAATGAAATCTGGAGTCCCGTGTTCAAAAATAGAATTTTACAAGTTGGAAATTACGAATTCGGACGACCAACTTTGGCGTCGAATTCAACCAATCAAACAAGCTCAAACTGAAATGAAATCTAAAGGGGGCAGGAAGAGGGTTATACCAGCTTCGCACAGGAACTGGTAGCACGCCAAACGAAGCTGCGGTGGAGGAGATACAAGCTGACGAAGTTGGCCCTGCGAAACTGTCCAAATTTAATATAATTTAAACGGTCAACTTGGTGGCCGGTTTTTATGTATCAAACAATAAAATTAACGGACGAAAATTGACAGGGATGAAGGTTGATATACCGAGATTGTGACGGAGCGAAGAAATCGTCGATCCAACGGTCGGATCTACGAAAAATCGTACGCGAAGTCGCTGCGACGGGGCGCCAAAACGAACTTCATTTCGCGCGCGTCACGACGGGACGTCGTGCAAAACGCACGAATCGCCTATACGTCGCGCTGGAGGAGGAGAGGGCAGACCCAGGAGGGTCACCGGAGTTCGCCCAAGGCTGGGGTAGGCACGGCCACGGCGGGCGTGGCCGGCGGTGGCGCGTACACGCGCGGTCACCGGACCACTTGCGGCCGGCAGTGCAACCTACTGCTGCTGCAGCTGCTGTCGCAGCGCTGTGCCGACCCAGATGGACGCACGGCGGCGCTGAGAGAAGCGAGTGACGTGCGAGGACGCTGTACCCTAGCCCGGCGAGGCAGGGCGGCGGCCATGCACGCGGTGGCGGATTGAGGTGATCGGGATATGGGAGGAAGGAGATGGTGGCGGATTGAGGAGGAGGAGATGGAGGAAGTGCTGTTGGAGGAGGCCGACGGCGGCGGAGGTGGCTGTCGTGGCCGGAGCCAAGGGAGAAGGAAGGTCGGTCCAGCAATGGTGGGGGTCGGGGAGTTGATAGCTGCTGCTGGTTATTTTATTTACTGAAGTTGTAGTAAATTAGTAATAGGAAAGAGAGAGAGAGTTTGTTATTAATGAAAGAGAGAGGGAGAAAGAGAAAGAAGATTCTCTTCACACTTTCCTAGGGCCGGCCACATGCTGGGGTTGGGGAAAAGTTTCACAGGGGAGAAATTAATGGACATGATTAAAAGAGGAGGATCCTATGGCTAGGAATAAAATGGAGAAAATAGGTTATTCCTATAGGAATTAAAATCAATGGAGATTTTTCCATTAATATTAAAAATAGATAAAACATGTACTTGATATTTTTAGGCAAGAGTTATGAGGGTGTCCTGATGGAGGGCAACACAAAGCTGGACTGGACTCAGTGGAGCCGGATTGGGTCGAAATTGGACATTGTGCAAAAATCGAATTAAAAATTAGACGTTGATGATCATGTGTAAATAAGTAGCACATGGGGGTTCCAATAAATGGGACACAAGTGGCGGACGGATAGTAGGCTCAAAGTGGGCCATGTCCATAGTTGGGGCGGACAGGTTTTGGTCGACAGGGGACCCACAAATCAAGTTGGAAGATGAATGTGACGCCGTGGAATGAAATAAAATCGGATCACGCGTCGGAAAAGTTGTGTGAATCAAATGGAGCTCAAAATGTCGTGTCTGAGTGGGACACAAAGGTCATGGGTGACGAGCGTCTCGAGTAGATCATCAATGAGGAGTTGGTTTCAAGAAACTGACTGGTCTTGCGCTCCCAATTTAAATGTCATGGTAACGCGCTGAAAATGATCAAGGAAAAGAGTGGAAAAAATAAATAACAATCAAATGGTCTAACCCGACCCGAAGTTCAGCGAAGCAGAAAGAGCACAAGGGAACAAGTTTGGATGGGACACTATATACCGTCATGAAGGTAATCCTGTCCACTCCAAAACTCGTGAAGAAGATTTCCAGAGTTGAACATCCCTGATACTCCAAATATCAATGGCATGGGAAAGTATACTTAAGAAAAAAATTAACAAAATAATTTATTTATTGAAACCAATCAATCCGAAAATAAAATAAAACGAAAAAAAATTCAACCCGAAATTCAGGGTGCTAACATCGACTGTCCGTCCATCTGGGGGGATGCTGTGCTAAACTTGAGCTGAGTGCCCAAACTAGTCTACAGACTCCTCCAAAAATGGGAAGTAAAGCAGTTATCCCGATCTGAGACAATGCTGACCAGAACTCCGTGAATCTTGACAATCTGCCGCATGTACATCTCCGCAAGCCTCTCTGTAGACGTACCCACCTTGAATGGCAAAAAGTGGGCCGATTTGGTCAACCTGTCAACGATGACCCAAATCGCATCTTTCCCTCCTGGTGTACGCGGCAACCCAGATACAAAATCCATAGTGATATGCTCCCACTTCCACTCTAGAATAGGCAATGGCTGCAATAATCCTCCAGGCCTCTGCTTCTCTGCTTTGACCTGCTGACAGACTAAGCATCTAGCTATGAAGCGAGCTACCTCCCGCTTCATCCCGTACCACCAGATATGCTCTCTCAGATCCCTGTACATCTTGTTGGCACCAGGATGTATAGAGTACTGAGATCTGTGAGCCTCCTGCATGACCTGCTCCCTGAGCTCTCCGTTGGGCACACATAACCTGGAACCGTGCCTCAAGGCACCATCCTCTGCAAGAAAAAACTCGCCATCCACTAGCCCTGCTCGAACCTGCTCTCGGATACACCACAGAGCAATATCCTCGTACTGCGTCGACTTAATCCTCTCCATCAAGTCTGACTGTATCTGAAGGCCCACATCTGCATCTGCACTCCGGGCACAATAACCTCAAACCCCAGGCTCTCTAAGTCCGCAAGCAAATGACGGTCTATAGTCAAACACATGGCTGTCGGATACCTACTCAAGGCATCGGCAACCACGTTGGCCTTTCCTGGGTGATACTGTAGTGAGATGTCGAAGTCCTTCATCAGCTCTAGCCATCTGCGCTGCCTCATGTTGAGCTCTTTCTGTGTAAACACATAATTTAAGCTCTTATGAACTGTGAAGATCTCTACCCTCTCTCCATACAAGTAGTGCTTCTACAACTTCAGAGCAAAAATCACTACTGCCTTCTCCAGGTTGTGGATAGGGTAGTTCTTCTTATGGGGACGTAACTGCTTGGAAGCATAGGAAATCACCTTTCCATGCTGCTGTAAGACACAACCCAACCCCTTCCCTGAAGCGTTACTATAGATAGTAAACCCTCCTGAACCTGAAGGTAATGTCAGAATCGGAGCCGTCATAAGCCGCTTCTTCAACTCATCAAAAGCTGTCTGACACTCTTCTGACCAAACATACTCAGCATCCTTTCGGGTCAGCCGAGTCAATGGCTCTGCAATCCGGAAGAAATCCTACACGAACCTCCTGTAGTATCCTGCCAGCCCCAAGAAGCTCCTGATCTCTGCTACTGAAGTCGGCGCTGTCCATGCCTCAACTGCTGTGATCTTTTTCGGGTCCACTGAGATCCTATCTCCAGTCACCACATGACCCAAGAAGTTAACCCTGTCCAGGAAGAACTCGCACATCGAGAGCTAGCCATACAGCCTCTCCCTCCTGAGTGTCTCCAGAACCACTCTCAAGTGCTCCTCGTGCTCCTCCTCAGTCTTGGAATACACCATGATATCATCAATGAACACCACCACGAACTTGTCTAAGTACTGGTGGAACACCTTGTTCATCAAGTTCATAAACACTGCTGGTGCATTGGTCAGCCCAAACGACATAACCAAGAACTCAAACTGTCCATACCGCGTCCTGAAAGCGGTCTTCGGAATATCCTCCCTCTTCACCTTCATCTGGTGATAACCTGACCTCAAATCAATCTTGAAGAAAACCCGAGCTCCGTTCAACTGATCAAAGAGATCATCGATCCGCGGCAGTGGGTATCTGTTCTTGATTGTCAGGTTGTTGAGTGTCCTGTAGTCGATACTCATTCGTACCGACCCATCCTTCTTGGGTACAAAAAGTACCGGTGCACCCCAAGGTGAAGAACTCGATCGGATGAAGCCCTTGTCCTGCAGCTCATCCACCTGCTTCTTCAGCTCCACCAACTCACTGTTGCTCACTCGATAGACATGTTGAGAAATCAGTTCCGCATCGGGAACCAAGTCTATCGATAACTCAACAAGATAAACATTAAATCAGCAACATTAAATCAGAGAAATGCAATTTAAACCCAGAGAATTGAAACAGTGAAGTGGTGTCAATGGGTATCAGCCTTATTGGGAAATTCAATGAATTGAAACTAATTAATCAACAAAATCACAATTAGAGAGTTGGTAAATTGTGTCACATATATGAGAGTGTCATGTGAGTCATATCGTGTCCTAACAACATGACACATACGTGTCCACCACAATGTAAACACGTGGGGTGCACCCAGTGTACCACAGCATCGTGCACGAGTGCACACACGTGTAGGATATGACACACGACACTTCGTGTCACATGCACACACCCACGTGGTTGCCTAGGATAGGTCTACACGTGGGACAACCTGACACGTGTCCACGACATGTCCACAGTGGACACAAGCACGTGTTTGTGCGTGTCTGTGCGCGTCTTGGCCGTCAGCGTGCGACAGCGCATGGCCAGTGCAGGCAGAATTGCTCCGAGTGTAGTGCACCATCTGCTCCCTAATTTTGGGAGCATGATGACAATCAGTGCCCCCTACTCTCCAAAAAAATTTGTGTCCCGAAGTGTCCTGTGTTGTGAGTTATGGAGCCCGATAGGCAGGACACAGGCCTAGGGCTCGTGCAGCGTGTCCAAAGCCAAAAACATGACACAAACCGACATGAAACACCAAACATCCTTCACAAAAATTATTACATACACCTAGATCTAGAGATCCATGAAATTAGATTTTCAAAATACAAAAATAAATCCCTAAGGGGCATTTTAACAAACACTTATGTATCCACTATGATACATGTCCAATACGGACACCAAATGGACACGAATTGTGCCCAAATTTTGGTGATAACTAGGGGACTCTTAGACCTAGCCCTTTATGCAAAGAAAACAGGAAAAATAATGGGTTTGAGTGGTTTACCTATTGAGTGTCAATACTCAAGAAAGCCTCAAATGGAAGGATTCTAAATAGCAACTCCCAAGCTCCAAATGGCACAAAACTGAGATAAACCTCCAGAATCATTAAACACACAATAATTAGGTCATAATACAAAAGACTAGGGTTAAAAAGGAGTTGAAATGAATTAAATAGGATTTTAGGAGAATGGGAATTTACCTTTCCTTCAAAATCTAGGTCAAGCACAAAAGAGGCAAGAACAACTCTAAGAAAATACTTATAGGCAAGGAAAAACCCTAATTATGGCTGCCATG
Source organism: Iris pallida (assembly GCA_029216955.1). Classification (NCBI taxonomy): domain Eukaryota; kingdom Viridiplantae; phylum Streptophyta; class Magnoliopsida; order Asparagales; family Iridaceae; genus Iris; species Iris pallida. Next base: position 3,144,677 of record JANAVB010039418.1, read on the forward strand.
GGTGGGTTTGATTAGGGTTTGGGCTTAAGTCATGGGCCTTTGGCTTAATTGCAAGTCATGAAATTGGTAAATCACAAGTCATTGAGTTAAGTCATAAGTCATGAAGACATTTCACTTAAACATAACCTTCCTTCTTTAAAACTAATTTCTAACGACTAAAAGTAGGTTAACTTAAGTTAGACTAGGGTCACCATAGCTAGGGTTAGCTTCTAGGCTAGTCTACAAGTCTCAACTAGTTCAAAGTCAAAAATCACAATCACCAATTAATTAAATTAAATAAATTTCAAAAAAAATCACAAATGACCAAAATACCCTCAATCTAAAATGTGGTAGTGATAATTCCAGAATTGGGGTATGTCTACATGTCTTACTCTAGTATTTCCACTCCCAGCAAGTGAATCCAAAAATTTGACACGAGATTCAAGATGAGTCCAGCCAGAACATGATGATACCAGTAAATGATTCCAGTAATAGAGGCCAGACAATAAATGTGTATCACATACATAAATCCAGAAATATCCATACATGTTGTAACAGAGAATCACATACAACTAACTAGAACTGAAGTACAGTAATTGACAAGTAAATAAGAGAACTATCAGAGAATGTACTCGCCTGATACTCTGAAAAGAGTAGTGTAATATCCGATATCTGCATCTGAGTCACAATATCCTAAATAAAGCAGTATAGGTTATAATGTGTTTAAAATAAGGTAAATGAAGTTTATGATGCAATCTACATGATTCTAAGTCAAAACTAGGTCAAAGTCAACTCTTGGTCAACTCTAGGTCAAACCAAGTCAACATCTAGTCAAACTAGGTCGAGAGTTGACTCACAGTTGACTTTTAGTCAACTGGTCAACTCTAGTCAACTCCTAGTCTAATCTAGGTCAGATGTTGACTCAACGTTGACTTATAGTCAAAATAGTCAACTTTGGTCAACCACAGTCAAATCTAAGTCAAACAAATCCTATATCAACCATTACCTATCAAGATACCTACATCTAGTATCCATATACCCAACACTACCCTCATATTAGATATTTACCTACTAACAATCTAATTAGGCTATTAGCAACCATTACTTTATACCTAGATAGCTTATTACCTACTTCCTAGGAAGGTAAACCAACCATAGACATTAAACTCACAAACCTTAGCTATAGGCCTAACCCCCTTTGTTAGGCTAATAGGTAATATCCACTACCTTATTCTATAGTTAAACACCCATTCCTAACATACACATTACCTTAGCCACCTAGGCAATATCCTATTACCTTAGTCTAGGTAATCCTTATTACCTTACTTATCTAAATAATATCCTTAAACTAACATCCTAGGATACATATTCTAACATATAACTAATCCTCAAAGATACTAAAATCTAGACTACCCATATCACATCCTATTTGAACTAACAAAACACTAGAACATATGGAAAAAGGGAAAGGGGTTTACTGTCAAATAGTGGCAGCCTACATGCTGCTACAGGGGGGTTCAAGGCAGTCAGGAACTGCCAAGCAGCAGGCTTCCCTGCTGTTGAAGGGGCTGCAACCTGGGCTTTTGTTGCCCTGTTCCTGTGAAGGGCTGCTGTTTCCACCTTCTTATTACTCTCTACTCTCTAACATACTCATACTCTCTCTATCTCACCTTCTAACAGCCACCACAACATTAACAACAAGTACAACAATCCGTATCTAAACATCTCACCTACTACATCTAAAATTATAAGAAATGAATAGATATATATCAAAACAGTCCTAAAATATATATACACTAACATACAATATATATAAATGTGATACCAAGAGACCTAAACCACCATGAATATTTACATATATATATATATATATATATATATATATATATATATATATATATATATATATATATATATATATATATATATATATATATATATATATGAACTAAATGAACTTCACATTGAAATACCAATGAAATCCAGTTTTCAAAATACCCCTTGAATTACATTTGAAAACCTAACATCTCGGATTAGTCAAAACCTATAACTCGAATCCAAATCAAGCATCACAGGAAATTGGAAAGGGGGGTGGTCGAGTGTGTACAGAGCAATACGAAGGGTGAAGAGTGGAATGAATGATATGTATGTGTGTGTATACGAGTGAGTGAGTGATAAGTCCTCAGGTTTATCAGTGCATGTGTGATGTGTAGGAGCATCAGAGCAGTGAAGTGAGTGAATAAGAGGGTGTTAATGAGTGTACAAGTAAGTGTCTATTAGTATACAGAATGTCCAAGTGAAGCAAGTGTCAAAGTGACAAAAGTGTTAGGTACCAGAGTGTGTGCCGAGCAAGGTGTCAAGTGCAAGTGTTTGACAGGCAATATGTTCGAGTGTCATTGCAAGTGTGAGTCCAAGTGTCAAGGGGACGTGTCAAATGTGTGTCCAGAGGTGTCCAAGTGGTGTGAAGAGTGTCCAAGTTTTGAGAACACAAAGTGCAGTGCTCAACTGCACTAGGTCAGATCTGTGGGTCGAACCACAGATCGAATACTCCACCAATTGAAACCCAAACTACTAGGCTAGTTGTCAGACACGTGGGCTACCCAAACGTGTCACTAGACAAGGAGTTGGTGTCGTGTCCAGTGTGTACGAACACTGCAGTAGCAGGGGATGCTACAGTATTCGTGCAGTATCAAACCATGTGTCTCAGTTTAGACAGTGCATCAGTAAAATGGTTAACCCTAAATTTGAATCATAAAACTAATTAAACATAATTAACAATTGATATAGGTTTGTGTACATGTACATGTGTCCCATAGATTGTATTATGTCCAAATAGTAGGATACGAGGTGTCCAAGTGCTTGAAAATATACAAACATACGCACAGACTGCACTGTCTCATGCAGCGAGTCCACGCTCTCGTGGACACGACACGAGATACGACATATCTCGTGCTCGTGTCCACGTGTAGCCCATGTATAGGTCTATACACGTGACACAACCCGAGACATGGCGGACACGCATACGCGTGATACGACACACATACACGTGATACGATACGCATATCAGACGCGTTTCTGCGCGCGTACAGTCTCTGTGTATGACCAGTGCGGCCTCATTTTTGTGTCCGACATGAAATAAGGTATCATAAAACTTAGGAAGTGACTTATCAGTCACTGCCCCAACCTCCACACCAAGTTTCGTGTGTCGAAATGCTGTATCCAGAGAGAAATAGGACACGGGCAGCAGGACAGCGCACACGCGTGTCGTACAACGTGTCCGCACCTATTTTCGACACGAAATCGACACAAATATCACATCAGTCTTCACAAAAGTTAATATACATATTTATATCTACAAAACCATGCAATTAGTTTTACAAAAATCAAAAATAAATTCCTAAGTGGCATTTAATCAAACACCTACACATACACTATGACACGTGTCCGATACGGACACCAAACGGACCCGAAATTTACCTAACTTTAGGGACAACTAGGGGACACCTAGATCTAGCCCTAAATGTAAAGAAAATAGAATATTAGAACAATTAGAGATATTTTACCTATAGGTGCAAATAGCAAGAAAAGGCTTCAAATGAGGGGGGGGGTTTCCTCCTTGCTAGCCCAATGCTCCAAATTGTCCCAAAGCTGGGATTAAACTCCACAATAAGAAAATAAGAGAGTATTAGGCTCTAATGCAAGAAACTAGAGTGGAAAAAAAATTTAAAATGAATAATCTATGGGTTGGGGAAGAATGGACAAACTTTCTTTTCTCTATGTGCTCTTTCAATACAAAAGAGGCAAGAATTAATTAAGAGATTATTTATAGGGAAGGGAAATAAACTAGTGGCTGGTCATAAAGGAAATAATTAGGGTTAGGGTTTAGTCTAGTGGGCTTTGGGCCTAGTTGTACTAGCTAACTAGCTCAAGTCCTTAGCCTTTGGTCCAATACAAAAATTCTCTTACTCTCTCCATGAAACTTAGCCAACTTAAGTCAACCAAGACCAACTTAAGTTAGATTAGGGTCCATACCATGTTAACTAAGTCACCAAAGTCAAGGTCATAGTCTAGGACAGTCTCTTAAGTCACAGCTAGCAAAAATCAAAATTAATAATCACCAATGCAATAAATCATAAAATAATTCAAAGAGGCCAAATGACCAAAATTCCCTCATACTCAAAAGTAAAAATAAATCATCCTAATGACATGGTTAGGCTCTAGGTCATGCAGTCTCTAGAGTTACACTAGTAATCATCAAAATCACAAGTCATTGATCAAAATGGTTTTTAAATTGACTTTTAAAATCACCAAAGATCATAATATAATTTAAATGCAATAAATAATGATTATAAATACAAAATTTTGAAAATACCCTCATTTCAGAAACTGGGTGTTACAATTACACAACAGACATGGACGTCCCTGAGGATGATCGCCCTCGCCAAGACGATGTGGCTTCCTGCACAGGGGGTAGCACCCCTTCCGAGTCTGAGGAAGAAGACATTCCGATATTCCCCGATGATTTCTTGGCACGGAGGTACGACACAGAGAGCACCTCTGCTACGGTCCCTCCACCTCTATCCATGTGCGGACAGTCTTTATGGCCGAAGATGATCATGAGGCACCAACTAACCGACAAAGTCTAGAAGTACTTGAAGCCATGCTCTTGTCCTGGGTCAAGTCAATAGACGAAATCAAAGCTGTCTTGCCGACTCAACCAGTAAGGACGCCTGGACAAACAAGCTTGGAACCCGCAGTCAATACGGACTCCAATACGACCGCTCCTCCTTTGGATGACAATCCTCTAGGAGCCTCCGCTCCTTCAACTGCAGATGAAGCCAGGTAAGCAAGAAGGGAAGTCCAGGAGCTTCGGGCAATGTTCAATGCTCGAGACTCCTCTCGGGACCTCAAAATACGGCATCTGTATCCTGTTGCATGGAAAGATGTACCTTTTCCACCATGGTACAAGCCGTTTCATGTTGATTCATATGATGGGAAGACTTCTGCTAGTCGGAACATAACTTATTTTGAGGTCATAACCGACCATTTGCCGTATAGTGATACCATCCTTCCACGATTATTCATCGGAGCATTGGAGGGGATCACGTTCGACTGGTATTGCAACCTTCCTGACAACTGCATCCATTCTTTTGACGGCTTCAAGCACATGTTCCTAGAATGATTCTATAACATGGGACATGATGTGACAATGTCATCCCTTATGGACGTCGTTCAGGGGGAGAGCTAGTTGACAAGGAACTATATCGAACGGTTTTGCCAAATTGTAATGAGATTGCCCCAAGGCAATCCCAAAAGCTCCTTGATTGAAATCTGCCAGAAGAAGTTGCTCCCCGTAATCAGCCTCTAGATGGGTGAAGATCAGTTCAGGGATTGGACGACATTTACCATAAGCGCCACTAATGCGAAGGCGAAGTTAAAGAAGGCTCGCCAGCTGGGAATACACATCCCAAATGGAGAGGTTAAAACCAAACATCTTGGTAATGCCTCCAATAACAACAACACTGATGGCACCTCCAATAACCAGGACAATAAGGGCAAATAGGCCCTGGTCGCCGGTACAACCAAGAAGCCTGAACAAAAGCAGGCAGAAGCTCAGTGGCCCCAGGTCAATTACTCATTCGAAGATGGTCATGTCAAGCCTATTTTTGATATGCTCTTACAAGGGGACAGGATCCAACTCCCTCCACCAAGGTGCGAGCCCCGAGAGGCAGAGATGGAGGACCCAAAATACTGTCATTTCCACCGCTATGTTCATCATTCCACTCAAGACTGCTTTCAATTAAAGCGCGTAACACACACTTTTCTAAAATAAGGATAATTTTGAACTTTATAAAAGTTTATTATTTAACAATAGGATTTATAGGGATTTTTAATTAATTTAATACTATTTAAAATTGGTAAATTATAATTTTGATGTGTTAGCTAGTGAACCCTAGAACTATTGAGCTTAGAGACTAACCATGACCATGGGGACCTAACGATGTGATTAGAATGACTATTTACAACATTTTAGGCTAAGGATATTTGGGTCATTTTGTGACTTTTGAATTATTTAGGATTTTAATTAATTGATGAATTTTAGATTATTTTAATAATATTTAAATTGATGTATTATGATTTTGGTCATTTTTTATATTTTAATATTTTGGGAATTTTATATTTTAATATTGATTTTACGGGATTTGTTTAGTCGGGTTTGAGTTTTGTTTCGTTCCGACTTGTGTTAGTGACCTAGGTAGCTTAGACTCTAGACGAAACCCCAAGATTAATTAGTCATGGCCCACAAACCCCACTAATTAAGTTAGTAAGTTTAGACTAATCCCACTTGTTATATTGGTTAAGTTAGAGGCTTAAATTTAACCATTTTTATCCCAAACTTGAACATAACTTAAAATTAACCAAAAGGACTAGTTGAGGCCTTATTGGGCTTTCCCCCAAGGCCCAAATAGGGTTTAATGGCAGCCACTATAGGTAGGTTAGCCTCCCTTCCTTTTATTTCATTCCATCTTGCCTTTTTTTCCTTCACAAAGTGTTCTTCCCCAAATTAGAGAGCTTTCCTCTTTGATTTGATCTCCAAATCCTTACATCCCTCCACCAAAACTTTCATCCAACCTTTTCATACTACCAAAGGAGGGTGCTAGCGAAGATTTGGAACAAAGTGCAAGGAGGAGTATCCTTTTTGGAAGATCTTCGTGTCGGAGCCGTGTCCTTGGGAGTATCATTGGGATTCCACTTCCAATAGGTAAAACCAACCCTCTAAATTGATTTTCTATGCATATTAGTTAGATTTGAATCCATAGGATCTACCTCCATGCATGTACCCCATTTAGATTCATATTTGAGGCCATTTGGAGCTCTCTTGAGGATTTTAGATATGTGTCGTGTGTCCTACTTGATAGATCCCAAATTAGGATACCCCATGTGTATATATATATGCTAATAGTTTAAATAGATATTTAAATTCAGTTTTAGAATGGTTAAGAGAGTGGATTGATCTTAGTTAGGATGGTTAGAATAAGTTTCATTTGGATACCTATGTTGTTATCCAAGTATCTTGACATACATGTGTTTCTTTTGTCCAAAACAACCTAAATTCGTCATAATATTCATCCACGTTTTTAGTAACCATAGCAACTTAGAAATGCCATAAATTTTAGCTCAGAATTCTGATTAATCTTCTATTTTTTTTTAAAAGAACCGTATCGAAGTTAGCTTTCCAAATATATATTTTAATAAGCTAAAATCATTCTGAAACTTTTTGTAAAACTATTTGAGTGTCAGTTGTCCGAAAGACAAATGCATTTCGGTGTTTTTGCGATTTCGGGAGCTTCCAGACACAAAAATACGATCTGTTTGAAGTTTCAGAAAGCTAACACGAAGGGCTACGACATACTTTAATCCTAGAATTTAGTGAATGTCCAATTGGTATAGTATTGATTTTAGGTAGAAGAGTGACTATACGACATAGACATTTTGTGTAACCTATGAGCCTATGTAGTATAGATATTAAATAAATGTAGAGTATGTAATACATGATATGTCAGATGAATGAAATGATATATATATATATAGGGATATTTAGACTTTGGGTCTCCAATAACTTACAAAATTTGTATTTGGGTCTCCATGATGAAAATAATTAGTGTTTGGGTCTTTGACTAACTGTTGACCGTCTAAACCAAACAAAACTGTTAGAAAAGTAAAATAAATTAATAAATTATTTTAATTATGTAACGGTGTTAAAGTTTCTGTCCAAACCCATTTAACCAAAGCGGATCCATGAGGCTGTAATCCTCCAACCCGTCCCAAAGTAAGAGAGAAAAAAATGAAACCTAAACCCTGATTCTTCTCTCTCTCTCTCTGTCCAAAGCGCGCCCCCTTTCCCTCTCATCCCTCTCCTTCTATGTTGACGGCAACCGTCGTCCACCTGCGACGCCATTCAGCCTCCACTCCGACCAGTACCTAGGTTTTTTTTGTTTTGTTTTTTTCTCTCTTCTTTTGATCAGAGTCTCTTGGCTTTGAAGAGAATATACATGCACAATTGGATATGTCATGCTTCTAAAACCACAAGGATGAACATCAGGTTTTTTGCACTCTCCTTGTGAAAACAGAATGGGTCTTTATAACTAAAGATCAACTTTGAATATATAGTCCTATCTAAATTGAATGTACATTCGGGAAGTCAGGTGGTTGTGGTGTCTGTTGCAAGGAAATTATTTTGTTTGGGATGGCTTGAACATGTTCGGTCAATTTAGATAGATATACACATTCGGAAGTAGTAACTGGATCTTAAACAAACGAATTATGAGAACAATACTAGTTCAGGGTTATTATTAAAATAAACTCTAAGGTGATTAAGTGGAATTGTTTTAGAAACCAAAAGCAATATTATTAAAAGGGATCCTTTACTAAAATAACTGGATCTTAATAAAAGGAATTGTGAGAACAATACCAGAACAACTATTAGAAACCAAAAGCAATTTTTCTTCGCCTCCAGTTTGTTAGAAGAGAAAGAGGCAAAACCAATTTTTTCGCTTCCAATTTGTTCGCTTCCAGATTTTTTTTTCTGAGTCTTGTTAAATTCTGTAATAGTAGATAAATTATAATCCGAATGTTCTTGAGAAATGCCTTGATCTGATCTTTACACTGATAGACTAAGGTAATGATCTACTAGTTTACTCAGCAAGTTTTTTGTTGTTTTTATATTACTGTCTTTTTGCTTCTTCTTTTTTTGCATTTTCTTTTGTTGTTGTACTGACAAAAGATGGATCCTAACACATTGATTTGAATGGAGGGGTCCGAGCTTGAAAGATGGATCCTCACAGATTGGTTACCTATCTTTACTGATGAACCTGGTAGCTGTCAAACACATGTTGATAAAGATATCTCAGACATTAGATTCCCAGAATACCTAAACAATTTGGATCCTGAAGAAGAGTATCATTCAGATGTGCAATCTGATGATGAAGAACGTGTACCCAGTGATGCTGATGATGAAGATGACATTACAGAGGTTATTAGGCAGACTTTAGAGGGTACAAATTAGTTCAAAGACTTTGATGCTAAAACACAGAATTTGTGTGAGAATGAAGATGATGATGAACCTGTAGTTCTTGACAAGTTGTATGTAGGGCAAGAATGGCCAACAGTCGTTGCATGTAGGGACTACAAAAAGACCTAGCTATCTCTATGAACTTTTCAATAACTCAGGAGAAGAATACCAAACATATTCAGAGTTACAAGTGTAAAGATGAAAAATGTGAATGGAGGATATATTGTTCAATGCTTTCAGATGGTCAAACATTTAGGTGTAAGAAGGGTACATTTGTCCACACATGTGAGAGCTATCATGGCATCAAGCATCCTTTAGCTAATGCTAAATGGGTTGCTAGAGTTATGTTAGAGACATTTAGGACACATACAAACTATAAGCCTAGTTGTTTCTGAGTTGCGATACTAAAGAAGCACAAGGTGAGAGTTAGTTATTGGACTGCTTGGCATGGTAGGCACATATGCCTAGAGGAGGTGCTTGGAAACTATGAAGACAGTTACAGGGATGCTCCAAATTTATGCATGCATGTGTTGAAGTCAAATCATGGATCTATAGCAACTTGTGCTAGAGATAATATGACAGAAGAGTTTAAGTCTCTTTGCGTAGCTTATAGGGCTAGTTTGGATGGGTTTGTTAATGGTTGTAGACCCATATTAGGTTTAGATGGATGCTTTCTAAAGGAAAAATATGGTGGTATGTGTCTGTCCATAATGTCCTTTGATGGAAACAATGGATTGTTTCCTATTGCAATATATATTTGCAAAAATGAATGCAGGGATACATGGACTGACTTCCTTAACATCGTTGCTCCATATCTAATATTGCATCCAAAAGCTCTCACCATAGTTTTCGACTGACAAAAAGGGTTAATTCAGGTTGTAGCTGATGTATTCAAGCATCACAACCACCATCACAGGTTTTGTTTTAGGCATATGTACAAGAACTTTAAGAAGTGTCACCCAGGAGTAAACTTGGAGAAAATCACTTGGAGGGCAGCAAGGGCATACAATGAGGTTGAGTTCAAGGATTGGATGGAGAAGTTGAAAGAGTCCAAGATTGAAGCTAAAGAGTGGATGGATAAAGAAGATGTGACTCATTGGGCAAGATCACACTTTGATACTTCATCTAAGTGTGATCACATTACAAACAACTTTTCTGAAGCATTTAATGCTTGGATTTTGGAACTAAGAGGCCTTCCTATATGTAAGTTTGTAGAGAAATTCCATCTAATGATGATAAGATTGTTCTTTGATAGGAAAAAACAAGGTTTGTTGTGGAATGATGGAGGGATAGTGCCTAGGGTAGATAGTATCTTGTTGGAGCACAAGGAAAGAAGCCACCAATACAGGAGAAGTCCCTCAACTGATTGGCTCTGGACTATATTGGACAACAAGGAAATGTCATGGAATGTAAACTTAAATGAACATACTTGCAGCTGTGGTTATTGGCAGATTAGTGGCATCCCATGTGTGCATGCAGTTAGTGTTGCACTTCATTCCAGAGGTACAAATTTCACAAGGTAATTATTTGTTTTGATAATATTGTTAACATTTGTTTTGATAGTTGTTGTATATTTGTAGCGTTCTTCTTTCTTATTGTTATATTTGTAGAGTTCTTCTTTCTAATTGTTATATCTGGTGGTGCAGATTTGTAGACCCATTTCTCAATGTTGAAAGCTACAGGAAGGTGTATAAGTACTATATATCTCCACTTAAACATAGTTCAATATGGGCTAATGTAAATAACTCAATTGTATTTTTCATTCACCATGTGTTTAACTTATTACTAATGCGTGCTTTCAAATTTTGCAGGAACCAAGTCCTTATCATGTCAAACCCCCAAAATTAGTAAGATCAGCTGGGAGGCCAAGAGCCCAAAGGAAAAGAGATAGAGATGAGGTCGGGGGTGGAAATAGTAAGGCTCAAAAAATGTGTGGCAAATGTTTCAAATTTGGTCACAACAGAAAAACATGCAAGGGTCAAGCAGCTGGTGTAAACCCAAGAGGTTTGTGTTATACAAAATGAGAATTGGCACCTCAATTTTATTCATAAACACATACAATGAACTTATTAATTTGTGTGATATTAAATCATAGATTCAACCACATATTCTGGACCACATGTAAGGAGAGTCAAGACAGGTCATGGTGCAATAACTGGTGGTGATAGAAGTGGAGTTGGTGAAGTTTCATCAAGTGTTGTTGGAGATGGTTCAACAACTGTAGATGGTGTTGCAAGTGTCCATGGTTCAACATCCTCAAGGTCAATGAACATATCTGGCTCCAGAGTTAGCGGTGGTGGGATTAAAATGAGGAAATAATATTTAGATTAATGGTGGGATAACATCACTCTTTTTTGGACTCACTTTTGATAGTCTTCATGACATACTCTGTTTTGGATTCACTTTAAATCTATTCAATATGAATTTCTTTTATGGTTAGAATGTTTGCAGAACGTGTACCCAGTGAAGATGACAATGTGAATTTGTTTTATATTATGGTTAGAATGTTTGCAGATTAATGAAACATTTTAAATTGGTTGACTTCGAATTTATTTGAGCACTTAAAGTATGTATGTGATACTTGTTTGTAAGATGAAAGAAAGACTTTGAAGTGTAGAATAGCTACAACTATTTGTTTTTAGCTTACTCACCCAACCACCAATCGATCCAAAATATTACAAAAACAAAAGAGTGAAAAATAACAGCTTCTGCTGCTGCAGTGCGGAAAGAACGAAATATTACAAAATATTAAGGGACCTATGTGTTTGGATTCACTCTTTTGTTTTTGTAATATTTTGCTTCCACATCACCCAACTACAGAATAGCTAGCAGCAGCAGCCAGGCGCGGTGAGCATGCAGCAAAAGCCAGATGCGGTGAGCTTCGGACCGAGGAGGAGGAGGAGTCTGAGTGTGGCGGTGACGTCGTTGTCGAAAGTGGCGGAGAGGGAGGGAACAACAACATCAGCAGCAACAGCTGGTGGGAACAAGGTTCATTTTTTCTCTCTTAATTTTGGTACGGGTTAGAGGATTACAACCTCATGGACCCGTTTTGGTTTAGATGGATTTGGACAAAAACTTTAACACCGTTACATAATTAAAATAATTTATTAATTTATTTTACTTTTTTAACAATTTTGTTTGGTTTAGACGGTCAACAGTTAGTCAAAGACCCAAACACTAATTATTTTCATCATGGAGACCCAAATGCAAATTTTGTAAGTTATTGGAGACCCAAAGTCTAAATATCCCATATATATATGATAAGTATCCTCTTTACATTAATATATATATATATATATGGTTGAATGCAAGCATGTAGGAATGCAATCAATGTATTGTATGTAAGCAATACATAAATGCATGAATGAAAGAAGGATATACAGTGTATGCATGAAAGTATATAATGAATGCTAGATACGAATGCAAGGTATACATGTAATGATAGATATGAATGCATAATGTAATACAATATATAATGATAGCATGTATGGTAATGTAGAATATATGATGCAAGTATGTATATGTCTACTGTTTTTCATTTTTCTTACATTTTTCCTTCCCTTCCCTTTTCATTTCAGTTTTTCTCCTTTTTTTCCTCTTCTATTTTTACATGTTGTATACAATGTATATAATGTATATATGCATGTAAGTATGTAATATGCATGAATGACATGTATATAATGAAAATAAGTATATGTATGCAACTTAATGATATGTGAATGGATATAATGTATGAACTGAAGTATGCATATATATGGGATATAAATGAATGATATATATATGTGTTTATGTAATGTAATGTATGTATTCACATATATTTTAAGTTAAATATATGAGTTTGTATGCATATATTATATGTATGCATGTATGCAGGAATGGATGTAATATAATGTAGAGTATGCATATATGATATGTATGTAGGCATGTATACAATGTATGTATGTATACATGATATGTATATATGCATCTATGGATGTATGTATAGGTGCATGAATGAGTGCAAGTATGCATATATCATATGTATGTAGGCATGTATGCAATGTATGTATGTATACATAATATGTATGTATACATATATGCATTGTAAGTATGTATGTATGCATTTCTATAAATCTTAACTTATAACCTTTTACACACATGCATTCATACACCCTTTGACACCATGTATCCCATGTCACATATACCTACCTATCACTAAATCTGAGAACATTAACACATATTCTTTCACACACATGGCAAACACACACACACACACACACACACACACACACACACACACACACACATACACTCACTTACTCTTTTACCTCTCATTCTCTCTCTCTATATATATGTATGTGCCTATATATAGCTTTTCTATCTATATCTATGTATATGAATATGTGAATGTGAATAATATATATACATTATATGACTAAGTTTGTGTGCTTTGTTAGCTTATACTTTAGTTTTATGCTTGGTTTAGCAAGTGACTTAGGCTATGAGTTAGTAGCTATCTTGGATACTTGATTTGCATAGACTTAGTTTGTTTAGACCTAGAATTGACTAACCTAGACTAGTTGACTATTGTTGACCCAACCCTATCTAGTTTGACCATAGTTGACTAGAGTTGACCTAGTTTCACTTTATAGTTGACCAGAGTTGACCAAGAGTTGACTTTGACCTAGATTGACTTAGACTCATATAGATTGCATTATAATTTCAATTACCATATAAATTGAACTCTTTATAACCTGTGTTGCTCTAACTAGGACTCTGTGACTCCAGTTGGCCTTCTTTTCATATCAGCTGTTCAGGGTATCAGGTGAGTACATTTTTTGACCGTTTCATACTTGTTAGGATTTATATTTATGTTCTAGATTACTTTACTTGATGCTGTCACGTTGTTATTACGGATTGGTACTATATGGATCCCTTCATGAGATGTTATCCCCCTCGGGAGCATCGGGTTACGTCGTGTCATGTGCATTTCACTTTTATCATGTACTCCGGTGCTTTCACCATTCATGTGCACTCTTGTGATTCATGTACTCTCATGTTCACAGAGCCCCTCATGTATACTTTATGTGACCCATTTATGGGCTCCCATGTGAAATCATATACAATAACATAACTTGTCTGGATCCTTGTGTATTGATTAGGGTACAAGAGAGTATAAATGGTTATGTGAACAATTCCAAAGTAGTATAATCATGTGCAAACTCTTAGAATAATCATGTGCAAATTCAAGCTGTTCACATGTATATCTTGTACTCTACATCACTATCCACTGATAGTTCTTTACTTATAGTAGATATTTTCTTACAGTCATCTCTTTTACTTTATGTATATTCTTTAGCGTTTCATGTATCTTACTCTATAGCATGCTTATATTTCTTGTCATGATATGAACTGTGTGAGATGTATTGTGCTCGCTCCTGTCCTGACTGGACCTGTTGAAAATATTACAGAGGACGAGGATGAGGCATGTTGCACCACTTACTAGAGGACACCTGTGACTTGAACTTCCAGCAGGATCCATTACCTGCTGACGATACTCCCTTAGTTTAGTTTCTTATTTCAGTTGTATTTCATCTGGATATTATATTAGAGATTATGATGATGTAGATTGTGGATCTTGTTAGATGTTTATCTTAGACACCTTGGGATTATCTCTTTTATCATATTTTCATCTGTAGATTCTGTTGATATTCTTATCTATCTTATCGTACATCTTCCTTAGCTATGATTGAGTTTGTACTTTATATTATTTCTCCATTTGGAGAGTATAACTATGCAATATACCTTATAGTTGTTAGATGTATGTGACCTAGGACAGCGTTCTACCGTCGACACTGCAGCATAGGCTGGACGTACCCACTTCTCGTGCCCTTACACTGGGTGTGGGTCATGACAAAGCGGTACATCCTGAATCTTCTCCAAAGCCAATCTTCGTCAGTAAAAGCCTGGCAGATGGCGAGCGGGAGTTATTGTTGCAACTCGTCAGAGAGTATATCAACGTCTTTGCCTGGAGCCATGAAGGCATGCCAGGGTTAAACCCCGAGATCGTATTTCGTAAGCTCAATATTCATCCGAATGCGAAACCAGTCAAGCAACAACAATGACAGTTCCATCCAGACATTATTAACTCTATCGAAGTGGAAGTAAACAAGCTTATAGCTAGCGGTTTCATCCGCGAGGAGTAGTACCCAGACCGGATAGCTAATATAGTACTAGTCGTCAAGAAGAACGGGAAGATCCGAATCTGCATCGACTTTCGCAATCTGAATGTGGCATGTCCTAAGGATGAATTCCCTCTTTCCATCACCGACATAATGATTGATAATACGTGTGGCTTCGAGCGCATATCCTTTATGGATGGCTTCTCAGGCTACAATCAAATAAAAATGTCGCCTGACGATGAGAAGCATACGTTATCTCGAACACCGATCGGTGTGTACTGTTACACAGTCACGCCCTTCGGCCTGAAGAATGCCGGTGCCACATATCAATGAGCTATGAGCGTCATCTTCAGAGATCACTTGCGCAAGACGGTGGAGTGTTACGTTGACGACATCGCCGTCAAAAGCCGCTCTAAGGATGATCACTTACACGATTTGAGAATAGTGTTCGACCTTATGCGAGCGCACAATCTGAAGATGAATCCCACCAAGTCCTTCATGGGTGTGTCCAGCGGGAAGTTCTTCGGCTTTGTCATTACTTCCACGGGCATTCACATAGACCCCGATAAGACAAAGGCAATCCTAGAGATGAGTCCACCGAGGAACCTCCGTGAACTCCGTGGCCTTCAGGAAAGACTAGCTTACATCAGGAGGTTCATATCCAACCTCTAAGGGTAATGTCAACCCTTAACATAACTGATGAAGAAAGGCGTCTCTTTCATATAGAATGAGGAGTTAATGCACCTTTGATGACATTAAGGAATGCTTGACGAATCTGCCAGTTCTGGTAGCTCCGGTTGCCGGAAAGCCTTTCCTACTATATGTACGAGCAATAGAACTCTTCCTCGGCGCCTTGCTAGCATAAAACAATGATGCGGGGCACGAACAAGCCATCTATTACCTCAGCCGAATGATGGTGGGGCCTGAGCATAGGTACACCGCCATAGAGAAGGAATGCCTTACCTTGGTGTTCGCCATTCAGAAAATACGATACTATGTGTCAGGGCAGACCATCCATGTTATCTCGTGAGTAAATCCCCTCAGGGTTCTTATGACCAAGCTAGGTGCACTCAGTTCTCGTCTAGCCACATGGGCGATACTGTTATCTCCCTACTACATGATCTTTGTTCCGTAAAAGGCTGTCAAAGGTCAAGCCTTGGCCGACTTTCTGGCGGCCTATCCAGGCTCAGAAATAGCCAAAATCTATGAAAAAATCCCAGATGAAGTCATTGACTCAAACATGACTTCACATGAAGACGTTTGGTGATTGTTCTTCGACGGTGCCTTAAGAACGGGGCCCTAAGGTGATATCGTCGCTGGAGTCGGGATAGTATTAATTTTTTCCTCTGGATTGGTGGTCAACCGAGCATATTCTCTCATGGAACCCTGTTCAAACAATGTAGCCGAATATAACGCTTTGGTCATTGGACTCTGACTTGTAAAAGAAGTGGGAGTCGAATGCCTAGAAGCATATGGCGACTCGCAGTTGGTTGTCAATCAAATCCGAGGCTCGTACGAAGTTCGCAATGCGGATCTGATTCCCTATCATCAGACAACAATTGCTATCATAGCAACTTTGGAGGGGTTCTTTATAGAACATGTTCCTAGGCTCCAGAATATTGAAGTCGACGCCCTAGCAGGCTTCGTCGCTTCTTTGGCAGTTCCAAATTATGCTCATCATCCAGTTGACGTTATAGGCCATGAGCTGGTCTATCCCAAAATCAATGTTTAACTAGATACGAGTTACTCCCCCCAGATAACCAATGCTGTGTAAGACTGGAGACTCACGTTCATCGACTTTGCAGTTTACGGAATCCTGCCTGAGAATATGAAAGAAGCAACTTCAGTCAGAAGGCATTCTCTCAGATTCTTTTATGACACGGAAACAAAAATGTTGTACCAACAATCTTACGATGGACTACTGTTAAGATGTCTGTCAAATGCAGAAGCCAAAGAAGCCTTACGCGAGGCTCACGATGGCGTTTGCAGGGCTCACCAACCAGGCCCGAAGTTGCAGGACCGTCTCCGTTGGATGGGTTACTATGGGCCTACGATGGTAGTAGACGCAGTCGATTACGCAAAGAAGTGCAAGGCTTGTTAGATCTATGAAGATTTCATACATCTGCCATCTGAGTTCTTGCTTCCAACAGTGGCTTCTTTGCCATTTAAAGCATAGGGAATGACATTGTTGGCCCAATTACCCCGCCGTCGTCCAAAGGGCACCGGTTTTTTCTTGCAATCACCGACTACTTCTCCAAATGGGCGTATGCTGTTCCGTTGGCAGAGGTAAAGACATCAAACGTGATCAATTTCATAAAACATCAAGTCATTTACCATTTTGGACTGCCAAAGAGGATCATTCATGACAACGGTCCGCAGTTCGTAAGCCATGCCTTCTATCGATTCTATGACAAGAACCGAATTCAAAATGTAGCCTCAACGACCTATAATCCGTCAGCTAATGGTCTAGCTGAAGCCTTTAACAGGACCATAATCAAGCTTCTCAAGAAGTTCGTATCTTCAAATAAGCGCGATTGGGATAAAAAGTTGGGCGAATGCTTATGGACGTACCGTACTACGAGTCGAACGGCTACCAGAAATACACCATTCTCTCTGGTGTACGGGAGCGAGGTAGTTCTCCCATTGGAGACTCAGATTCCCTCACTTCGTGTGGCCCTTACCTACCAGTTAACGTCGGACGATAACCACCGCCGACGGCTACAAGAATTGGAAGCGTTAGACGAAAAATGTTTGCAAGCTCAACAAAGCATCGAGCTCTATCAAGCACGCATCTCTCGATCCTTCAATAAAAAAGCCAAGCAGAGGACATTCCAAGTAGGCAATCTCGTCTTGGCCGTTCGCAGACCGATGGTCATGACTTATAAAACTGCCGACAAATTTCAGCCAAAGTGGGAGGATCCATACATCATCGAGAACGTATTCTCCAACGGCGCATACCGGCTCGCAAAATAGAACGGGGACTTGCTCATGATGCATGTCAACGACAAGTTCCTCAAGAAATATTTTGTCTAAATGACATTTTCTAACTATCTCTCAGATTGTGAGTTATGTACCCTCTGGTACCGCTGAACTTACACACTGACCCCAAATCTCCCAGATTGTTGAGTTATGTACCCTAAGGTACCGCTGAACTTACTCTCTGACCGCTCCGAGTGTATTCATATCGCATCTTCTGGGCAACAAGTCATGTATGATCATACCTCTGAACTTCCACTCTAAATGCTTTCCTCTACCGAAGTTTGTCTCAAAATCTATTACTCGCACCACCAGCGCACAAAAAGGGTAATAGGTTCACAAAATTCTCCAATGGGAAAAACAACCACGTCTATATTACCTCTGAGTTGTTTTTCCATCCATCACAAACAAACCACCCAATACATAGAACTTCCACGTTGATAGCACCTCTGAGTTATTCTGTGTATCCTTATTAGGCCCACTCCTACCATGTCCTCATTACCTCTGAGTAGGAAGGCTCTACTTTAGACCCATATTTACCACTTCCTCGTTAACTTTGAGTAAATATGTTGGTTTTCTCTCTACTTATTATCCGTACTCGTACTGCCAGTACAAAAAAGGGATAATAGGTCCACAAATGTCCTTTGTTGACCACAAATGCTGTATTAGGTCCTCTAGTACATGCACCCCTTCTTCACAATCATATACTTCTGGAACCCAGTTGTTTCATGGCATTCATTACCCGTTACGTAGAACTTCTACATCCATATTACCTCTGAGTTGTTCTATGTATCCTTATTTGAGTCCACTCCCACCACGTCCTCATTACCATCAACCCCATATTTACCATGTTTCCATCACTTCTGAGTAAATATGAGGGTTCCCTCTCTCAACTTATTATCCGTACCTAAAACCAAGGTATGCCAAGGATGATAAGTCCACATAAAATCTCCAGCGGAAGTACCCAAACCTATCACGTCCATGCTACCTCTGATAGGATTGCCACACCTAAACAGCTCTTTATTCAAAGTATTCCAAATTTGTAATTTGAAAACTTTGAAAGGGGTCTTATAGAAGCATGGAAAAGAGGATATTGCTTTTAGTCCCATATCAGAAAGGAGAAGAAGAAAGGGGCTCATTCCATTCTATATATAGAGCCCCCTTGCCTCCTTTGAAAAGGGCACCAAAATAAAAAAGAAAAAGAATCACTCAATTGAGTCACTCGCTATCATGGCGAGGATGAGTTGGGTTCTGAGTACTATGTGCCTTTACGGGCTAGTATGAAGAAATCCCAGACGGCACGGGCCATGTGCTTTAAACGTGCTTTGCCAACAGTAAACCAGAGATGCGCACACAAAATTGTGCGCGCTACTGATGGTAAACTATACAGAATCGTCTCAGGTGCGTTTGCACCAGATATGAGCCGACTCTTAAAGTCCTCCTCCCACTTGGGTGCAATTCTTACGCTTGAACCAAGTCATGGGGGAATCTTTTGCGGGCCAGACCCCATGCGACCTATTGAGAATGTCAAAGCTTCCAACTTGGACTCTTCCTACTACGCACCTTCGAGTGCTAAGTCGAAGAAGTCTAGGGCCATATCACATATTTTACGTACGAGCCTGTCATAGCTCGTCCTGTCTCACAGTGCTTTACTAGTCTTAGATCAGAGAGCAAATATGATGGTCCTAAAAGTCACCTTACAACGATCGAGAGTAGTGCTTTACTAGCCTCAAATCAGGGAGCCAATATGATGGTCCTAAAAGTCTTCCTACAACGATCGAGAGCAAGTGCTTTACTAGCCTCAGATCAGGGAGCAAAGTGGACTCGAGCCGCAGAAACAAGTGGATTTATGTGGCCAAGTGGACTCGAGCCGCAGAAGGAATGCTCATGAAAATTCCATGCGGCCAGAAGAAACCGAGCCGCAGAGGGAAGGCTCTCGAAGACCCCATGCTGCTAGGTAGACTCGAGCCGCAGAAGCAAGGCTCTTGAAGATCCCATGCGGCCAGGTTGACCCGAGCCACAGAAGCAAGGCTCTCGAAGAACCCATACGGCCAAGTAAAATCGAGCCGCAGAAGCAAGGCTCTTGGAGACACCATGCGGCCAAGTGGACTTGAGCCGTAGGAGGAAGACACTTCAGACTTCATGCGAAGAAGATGGTCCGAGTCGCAGAAGGAAGTCTCTTGAAGACCTCATGCGGCCAAGCCAATTTGAGCCGCAGAAGGAAGACTCTTGAGACCTCATGCGGCCAAGATGATCCGAGCCGCAGAAGGAAGACTCTTGAGATTTCATGCGGCCAAGCCGATCTAGGTCGCAGAAGAAAGACTCTTGGTGTCGCATGCGACCAAGTTGATCCGGGCCGCAGAAGATTGATTTTACTCTGTTATGGGGGGACACATGGCAGGCTGACCAAGTCTCAACCACCCAGATTTGCTGCAACAATATCTCAACAACCCACCAGCTGGCGGCCCGAGATCGAGTCTTCGTGCGCTGTGAGAGACACGTGGCCACGTGGCCCTTTATGCGGCCCAAGAAATCTGCTACTGCAGAAAATACTATAAATAGCAGGGTATCACACCCAAGCAAATGGTTGGCAATCCAAGGCTGGTAACCTACGAAAGACAATATATTCGAGAGCAAGGAGCGCGTCAGATAGTCCAAGGAGTAAGGCAGAGTTGCTACACTTTCCCGAGCCTCTACCGTCACCCCCCAGAATCAAAACTAAACAATTGTACTTAGATTGTCTCCTAGGCTTTCTTTTTAGGCTTTCTCTTGTACAAGAGAGTTTGCAATCAAGTTCAATTCATCCGTAATTTGTTGTGCTTGATATTTAATGGCAAACACCCCCGTCCATGCGACACAAAGTGTCATGCGCCGATGCTGACGTGAGAGCACGAAGTACAATGCGTCGAACAGAAAATGTTAAACCCAGCCCGTACCCATGACCCGGTTGGGGGTAGGTTAGGCTGAACCAGGCTGGTTCGAGCCAGTTCAAGGTTGGGTCCGGGTCGGCCTAATTTTTTTATAAAAGAAAAAAATAAAAATTTAAGGGAAAAAATTGAATTTTTTACTAATTTTATTATATTTAAAAATGTTATAACATATGTTTATAACTAACCAAATTTCAGAAGGAAAAAGTTGACAAGTTTTATTAATGCCAATATAATTTAAATTTGCTATAAAATTAACCAATAAAAATTTGAAAGTTGAAAATTAATATTTTATTTTCATAAAATTTGCAATAAAATGTACAGCCTTTTTTTTTTCTTTTTTGTTGTTCGTCGTCCGTCAAAATTTATTGCTCAACTCCTCCAATAGCGTCATCTAAAGTAAGAGACTGAAAGTCCAGCTCACTGATGTCGACAGTTTCATCTTTTGAATTTTGAGTTCATTTTTTTGCATGAACCCAATCTTGAACGCAAATACAGGCCTCGAAAATATCTGGCAACGTCATGCTCCTATTATTGCTTAGCATCCTTGAACTTGCACTAAAATAAGATTTTGTTTCCACCATGGACAACGGGACCATTAGTATATCACGTGCTAAAGAGAAGGGCTTGGGTCGGTTGATGATCACGGGCCGAGCCATTTGTTTTTCTAAAAAGAGAGAAAGAAGAAAGAAAAAAGGAAAATAGAAAGGAAAAGTAAAGAAAAAAGATTTAGAAGTGGGCTGAGGACAATGGGTTGAGTCAGAGTTTGTGATGGGAGAGAATTTTGGTTGAGTTAATAATAGTTAATAACTATTCAGTATTAGTTAATAAGTTCTATTAGTATTTGGGTAGTTAAAATTATTGATTAATAAGTAATATTATTTGTTAATTAGTTGGTTAATATTTTCGATAGTTAGTATTAGTTAATAATTATTAATTAGTTGATAATTAGCTAGAATATTATTGGTTAATTCTTTAGAAATTAGTTATTATTTAATCAGTTATTGATTATGAATTTTCTAGAAGTCATCAATATTTTTCTAAATTAGGACCTAATATTCCTTATTATTTTTATAGGTGATTCTTCTATGTAAAGCCAAGTACCAATTTCTCAACTTTACTTAACAATGTTGCATTTCAAGTCTTACACTTGTGTTCGTTGTGTTGTGTCATGTCAGGAGGAAGAACACTCATTTGGCATGTAGTATCCCTTAACCATGGGCACCTTTCATGACGGATAGCATCGTCGATAGACATGACTTACATGCCCATGCCAAGTGTTCATGCTAACATTGTCGAAGGACATGCCTTATACCTTGCGTGCGTGATTGCAAGCATATCGTCTCTCACAATATGCCTTATTTAGTCCCTACATGATAATTGATATTCTAAATGCACGAGTTATACACAAATAGTGCATTTAGCCAGGTAAGTATTTTTACAGTTATTATTATTTTTATTATATTATTGCATCGTGTTGTTGAGTATTGTTGAGTTATATTACTTTTCTCCTTTCATGATTGGATCATTGACATATTAGACCATGGTATGAGAATGTCATTGGACAATGACATCTGGAAAATTCTAGAAGACTAGAATAGGATACTGTTGATGTACTAGATTCTTTATGAGACAGGGATACCAGATGTATTATTATATGGTGGATTTGTCTCCGAAGAGAGTTGGCATGTACAATGTACTAAATATATCGATAGTGAACTCTATGGTGACTGTGTGTGGTTGTGATTTGCTTGCACGATTTAGTTGTTTTGATGAGTAAATCAATGATATAATAATTCACAAGGTTTAGACGGCTAACTACTGCTGCTCACACCAGTAATTAATGGCCAGACATTGTTCGATTCATACCCAATTATTTAGGAGCGGGTCATGACACATTTTTATGGTGGCCCATGCAGGTTTGATCTTAATAGTAATTAGGTTTCGGGTACTATTAAGAGCCTGGTAGAGTAACAAAATTCATCACAGCATAGGCGGATTGCACGATTGTATACTATCTTCTAAAATTTTATATACCTCTTAGTGTCCCATGAAGGACAAAAGAGATGCAAGGTCATGGCTATTATTCCAAAAATAGATCTAAATGGAGAAATGATCAGAAAATAGATACTTCTTGCAAATAAATTTGCTCTCTATTATTATATAGCGACAATAAGAAGTAGAGGCTTCTCACAAATAAATTTGCTCTTTTTTATGATTATGTAGAATTTTAGAGACTTTCTACAAACAAGTTTGCTCTCCTAATATCTTGAAGTCTCTTGCAGAAGAAGAAGGAAGAAAGAAGAACAACTCTGCTAGGGTGATGAAAATCATCGTTGCTCAAAGTAAGATTCGCCCTACTGCGATGTGTTTCCAGGAACCAGTAAGTTCTGAAGGAACTTCTGGAACGTTCGTCGTCACCTCCTATATGAACTCGTCGAACTCTTCTGGACTCTGATGGAAGCGGCTACACAACTCTCTTCGTCTCTCAACTTCAAAGTTCGTCCTCAAAGAAGGTACGAAGAGAGCATTTATAAAGTTTGGTGGAAGCCCTAACCTTAATCCTGACCGTCCACTAATTGTGAAAAGATAGAAGAAAATAATAGAAATGTTTAACTGAATTAAATTCAAATACCACAAAAGATGGATCTGAATTACTTTTCAATCTTTCCATAACCGTTAAAATCTTCCAAAAAGCCTGATTTTGCGCCAACAATGCCCATGCGACCAACATCACATCAGCTCATGCGCCTGCGAACGCAGCCACTCAACAGCGTAGGCGCTCAGCCCCACAACGACGCATGAGCGCATAGCAAGCGCATGCCCCCGTCCATGCGACTCGTGCAACAACAGCTGTCACGACCCGCACCTAGTTTAAGGGCACGAGAAGTGGATATATCCAGCCTACGCCGCAGTGTCGGCGGTAGAACGCTGTCCTAGGTCACAATATCTAACACAATCTAAAATATGCTTCTAAAGGAGAACAATATAATAAGTAATCTCAATCACAAACTAAGATGGAAAAGAAGATAATATAATCTCAACAGAGAGTCACAATATGAATAATAAGTCTCGGTGTAAACCACACCATAAATAATATCTCAATACAATCACAATGTCTCAATGACTAGATAATGGTATAAGTCTAATCTAAACTAAGGGCAAGTCCTCCGCGACTACTGGATCCTGCTGAGGGTCCAGGTCACCTGTGTCAACTAGGCCTGCTCCATAGTAAGTGTCGCAGTAATCCTCATCATCTGTAATATTTCAACAGGTCCAGTCAGGACAGAAATGAATACATATCTCTCACACAGATCATAACATGAAAAGAAATATGAAACAAGCTGTAGAATAATATATATGAACTACTTATAAAGAAATGAGACTGTAAAAAAGAACATGATATATGGAAATAGATATACATGATATAATAAGAGAACTGAACTAACTACATGGTGTAGAGCACAATCTGGTTATATAAACTGGCTTAGGTTATACATGACTTAAATCTAGTTTGGAGTTGTACATGAGAAGAGTGTAGATCACAT